>LPNX010552413.1:0-17618 GCA_001517045.1 Pseudotsuga menziesii
GATGCATTTTTCTTTCAATTCATCAATCTTTTTCTGTAATTGGTGCTTCTCCTGCAAGATCTGTTTTTTGTTTTCATTTACCTTATTTAATTCGGCCTTCATCTTTTCATTCTTAGTTTTCAACTCCTTAATTGCTTCCTCCTTCAGACTTACTTGGGACATAGATACCAACAGGTCATCTGCAGATAAATCAGCTAATGGCTTCTGGATGTCTACAATAGATAAGTCATCACCGGCAGGGGTCTGGCTCATTAGCTCATCCATTATCTCCTTTTCTTCAGTCTGATCTTTCTTCAACACGGAGATTTGGGATAGCAGCTCCTCCCTCTCGTCTTCCCACCTATTCTTTTCCTCTTGGAGCTCTCCAGCTTTTCCCTTGTATTCCATCATCTCCTGATGGATTCTATCTTTCTCCTCCTGGAGGGCTAGCAATTCAGCTGATTGGACATGTTCTGAGCCTGGCATCTTCAACCTCTTCTTCAAAACCTGGAGCGCGTTATCTTTCTCTTCTAGCAAATTTTTGACAGCCTGGGTATTGTCTGAGCTAGCAAGGTCTGCTTGTAGTTTTCTGACCTGAATAACATTTGCCTTATTTTCCACTTTCTCATGCTTTAACTGGAATTCCAATTTGTCTACCAACACCTGTAATTTGTTTATCCTCACCATGGCCTGCAATAAATCTGAGTAGAGGATGTCACTTGTTTGTTTATGCAGCTGAATTTTGTCGGGGGTGCTGATTTTGTCCAGCCTGACTTCTATTTCAGACATCTTTTTATCATTCACTATGGCCATCTTAAAAGTGTTTTTCTCAGCATCTCTAGCCGAAACTAGAGACATTTTGGAATTGCACAAGCTTCTTACCCTTGGTAGTAGACTTCTCGTTTCCTCCAGGGACTACTTTCTCTTTTCCATGTAGCTGCTCTTGAGCTGCTCTTTAGACTTAAACAAGGGACTGGAGTCTGGGCTGTCTACATCACCTTCTGAACTTTTAAAAGAAACTTGGTTTATCTGTACTGCCTTCCTGGGGACTAGGGCAACTTTTTTGAACACACCCAAAACCTCATCATCTACGGTCTCACTACCCTCGAGTAGCTTTGCCTTTTTACGGGGCGCCTCGTCATCTACTTCCATACTGTCAGCATCGGAAAAACTCCTCTTGACTGCACCACTGACACCTTCAGAGATTTGGATTGTTGTACCAGGTGCAGGATGTGTCTCCTCATCAGACTTGGTCTCATCAGTAAACTGCAGTAAATTAGCCATCTCAGCTAACCCCTCAACAGCTTGATGCTCAAAGGGTTTATTGCTGTTAGCTTGTTTTCTCAATGAAATTACTTGGTGGGGGTCGTAATTCACACTTGACTCTTTAATGAACTCCATATTTTCCAGCAACTTTTCTATAAAAACCAAGGCACCCTTGCTTTTAAAAATGAAGGTGCCAACCTTAACCGGAAATTTGATGTTCGAAGATTTCTTGAAGGCACAAAAATGTTCCTCTTCGGACAACAATCTTTGTCGCATGAACTCCAATGCGAATATTCTAGGGGTAAAAAAGGAAGGTAGCCTATAAGGCTGACCTGTGAAGCCGTATATTCTCAACACGGTATGATCTCTGTACAAAAACCAATCTCCAACCCGCTCTTCTGGCGAAGACTGCATCAAGCTTCTCATTTCATCTAGGACCCGGGGTAATTCTTCATCGAACAGCATTTTGTATATCTCAGACATGATCGAATTGGCAAATTTGATCATGCTGATTTGATTAGGTAAATCAAGGGAACATAGGGTACTCAGGAACTTCAACTCTGAGACATTAGAACACAGAAGCATATTAAGCAAATAAGTCTGGAACCTGAAAAACCGGACCTTGGGGAACTCGCTTAGCTGAAGGTGAATTGACTCAGCCAGGTATTCGTCTAAACTAAAAACCGGGGTTGACTGGGACTCAGAAACGGAGGAATTCATTCTCAACAAAAATACGAGAACGACCTCGCCCACATGACAATCCTCATCTAGACCTAGTACTTGACATACCAAAGAAATGACCAATTGAACTTCACTCTTGAACATATGCACAGGTTAGGGTATGGATACACCATCTACAGACTGACCATCTTTTAACAAGCTCGACAAGAACTTACAGCGGGTTTCGGCTTCGGACTTCTTATACAACTCGACCAGGATTGACTCATTTATAACTTCACGGCTGTCTGGGTAATTTTTCGGCAAACTAAGGACTTCTTGAATGACCACAGCGTCGACTCTACATAATACTTTGGACGCAGACCGACTGACAATAAATCTTTGAGACGGAGAATAATTTAAGGCACACCATTCTGTGAATTCTGGAAAGTGGAGGGTTTTCTCAATGGTGAAATAGTACAGGAAAGACCTGCACACATTCAGCACATCGTTCCCCTGCGAGTGGTGATACCACAACCTTTCTTTACTGTCAGACACGCTTCCCATAGAGAGGAAGGGGTCGCAGACATTCCTATCTCTATCAACTAGGAACTCTTCCTTATCGTCTACAACTTGACCCGACACCTGAACCTCTTTTCTCTGGTCCATTACTGAATTTCACACTGGTAACTTGTAGGAGGAATTACAGAATTACTGGGCTTCAGTGTTACCTGGTTTACTGTGGCGACGCGTGCTCGAAGCGTGTATGCACTTGCTGAATAGGAGCCGAAAACTAACAGATGGAAGCTTCCAGACAGGCCAGTCCTTTTCACTGGTCCCGAGCGAATAAAATAACAATGATAGAGGTCAACCCTTCGCTTTTATAAGCCTTTTTATTCCCGGATCCTATTATCATTTGCCACGTGGAAGATCATTTATTCTCCGCAACTACCACTTACTATCCACCGCGCATCTTTCTTCTTTGGATCGATTACCCACCGTTGATCTGATCCTTCGCAAACTCCTGGCCCTAGGATCGCGCGCCACGTATCCTTTTCCATCGAGCGCCTTGGCGATAAACACCGTGCAAGTCTCCGTCTCGGAATCGCTCATGACCATAGATGTAACGTGCCTTCATCCTCCACTGTTGGATCAAATGCCATGTCCCACATTCCGCTGAGCCTTCTGACTTTAACCATCGTGTAACTCTGAGTCCCGGACTCACCCTCATCCGTCGATCTGATACATCTTTACAGGTGGGCCATTGGATCATGTGGCGCCCACCGAATTCCGCTAGGCTTCTCCGCTTTAACCATCGAGCAAGTTTGATCAGCGGAATTGCTTCTAACCGTCGATGCGATATGCCTTTAATCGCACACCGTCGGATCATCATCCACGTACCCAATTCCGCTGGGCAGTTCGGGGTTATCCGTCATGCAAGTTCGATATCCGGAATCCGTAATAGCCGTCGATCCACTTCATTGTTGATCCTCGGCCGTCCGATTATCCGACACATACCCATTCCGCTGGACGCCTTGGGGCTTATCCCTCATGCGATTTCACTCCGCGGACTCCATAATGGCCGTCGATCTATTCCGCCTCTGATCTTCGGCCGTCGGATTGACCACCACATACCCATTCCGTCGGACGCTTTGAGCTTATCTGCCGCACGATTTCTGGTTTATGGAATCAATTACATCCATTGATGTGATGCGATTCTGTCCCCCACCGTCGGATCGAGAGGATTATTCATGGTTCTGCCAGCCTCCCTTTCCTTAACTGACGCGTGCTTTCACAGGGCGGATCTATTGTGCACCATGGATCTGCTTGGGACCACTTCACAACCTTTGATCTGTGCAGCGGGTTAAAGGGTCGAACTTCTCTTATCCCCCTCACATGTTTTGAAGGGCGGAGGGATCATTAGCCACTGATTTTCTTCTTTCCATCCTCGCGGCCTAGGATCTCTGGCAATCTGATCGACATTTAGACTATTATCCCACTTATATATTATACCTTTTGACCAAAGTACTTAAAAAATATTATCTTGTCTCCACCATGGTCTCATTTTCCTAGCTCAAATAGAGGTGTTAACACTTACGATTTGTGAAAAATAGTGAAAATATCGATGATCAAAGGATGAGCACTCACTCTTTGTATAGTGTTCGGCTCAATGGTCCCCATAGGGCCATAGGGTGACACTAGTCTACAAATATTGGTTCTTTGTCAGTACTGGAGCCCAGAGGGCTTCCAGGGCACCTGCCTTTGAAGGTTGACCTATATTGCAATAAAGTTGCAAAAGAAAACTTGCTAGAGTTTGAGGGAAGCATACCCAATTACTTCACCCATTTGTGAGGAACCTCCATCCCCTATTGCTATTCGTCATACATATGTCACCTTGGTAGAGTATATTGGTTATCATTCAGATAGATCACTAAGTCAAAGTTAGTCAAAGTCATTTCCCTTTTGCATTAGCCTTGTTCTTCCATCATCACCCATCTATAGCACATTGATTACACTTTGTAAGTATGGCATGAGCAAGAAGATTTCCAGAAGACTTTAAGATCTTTCAGAAGCAAAGGTATATTTTATTATTATTATTATTGTTGGTCACCATGATTATGAATAATTGACTCAAGTTGGGTTTTGATCTACAGCATTGGAGCATGTCTTGCGTTGGAATGAGGCAGCATCATACTCGTATAGTATCTCACCTTGATTTTGGGTACTTTGACCTAGTCAATCACGGTTCCCAAGGAAGTGACTCAAAAATACATGGTCTATATTTCTTCCAGACATGCCCAAGACCAATACTGTATTCCAAGTTTTGAGAGTTTGGCCCCAGTTCTCCAGAAAAGTGATGATTATCAGTTAATTATTGGCTAGATGATCATTTTTCTATTCCAAATGCCAGTATGATTGGTTCTCCTAGAGTAGAGAAGTGTTCTAGGGGGTATGAGTAGTCACTTATACAATTCTCCCATGTCTCCAGATCATCCAAAGTAGTTAGTTTTCCCCAGTTTTCACCCTAGACGGAGTTATGATGGATTTATCAGTTTCTAGAGATTGTACCAACAAAAAATGAACTAGAAAATCACTGAAAAAATGGATTTGGCATCCTAGGTCAATGAAATGGCATGGAATTTTGGCAGATGATGTTTCTTAGCATCCCAGATAATCCTTCAACAGTTTTCAGTCAACAAATGTCTGGATTATTTATTTATGGTTCATCCAATGAGGAAAGCCCCCAAGGGGCACCCCCTCTAATTGGCTATTGATGTATTCCATTGTTATATCTTATATTATGAAGTTATAAAGGGGCCTAGGGTGAATTAAGCCCCTAGTGACCCCCTCCTATGATGTATCATGTCATATCTTATATTATGTTGTGACATTTCACTTTAGAGGGGCGTCCTTGAGTAAAGTGCGACCCCACTTTGACTTAGTCACTTGATCCATGTATTGATTCATATATTTTGATCTCCACCGTTGATGATGTTATAATCTCAACCGTCAGATGAGAAAGTGATTTAGGGTTTATGTCTCTCTCAAACTATTGAAGAGAGGTGACCGCCCCATTGTAATTCATGAGCTTTGGCACCGAAATATTAATAAAGAGATTTATTGTCTGGGATTACACTCTTTTCTACTTGCTTGATGAATGAATGAGTTAAGAACTGGCACTGCTTGTCTTCTGCGCTAAGATATATCTGGCATAGTTTTTGTATCTTTCCTTGTACCCGTTTAACTTGCAGGTTGAATGAGGCGATTCTTAGAGAGGTGCATTGGTGGGGGTACTTGGCCTGTTGCTTGATCTCGAAAATTGGTTATCAGGGAATTGAAATTATTTATGATTTCTTATTCTTGTACTTCTTTCGGCTTGCATTTCCTGTTTATTTTCCATTCTGATTGATTTTCCTTGGTTTGGTAGGCAGACAGGGGCACTAGGGACAATGGGATAAGCAACACTTCATCAAAAGTCCTTCCGAAAATATTATTTGATCTCAAGAAAGACATTTTTCATCATACAGGAGGTCCTCAACAATGATTCAGTTATGTTCATGCATTGCCCATCAATAATTTTCACTAAAAAACCCTCATTTAGCATTAGGAAAAATCACCGGACCAATTTGCACCGGAATATGCAAATTTGACGATCTGGGTTTTGTGCATCATACTAAAAACCCCCTCTCCCTCATAGACATCAAGCTTGGACTCCTTTGCCCCACTCCAGGCACTGATATCTGTCTGGGGAAAAATGCCCCCTTTCCGCAAGTCAGCCATTTTCCCACTGCTTTTTGTCCGGTTTCATTTGGGTATTTTTCATTGTCGAATCTTTTGTCCTAGCTAGTGTGCAGGAAGCCATAATTTTCAATATCAGTTTCATCCTAGGGATTTCTCAATTATCTGCTAAAATCCCCTCAGGGTCCGAGTTTGATCATATGAACCAACACACTAAAATCCTAGATCTAACTTTAATCTTTGCAAGCCACATGTTTTAATCATCAGAGTGACATTTCCAATCTCAAATAACCACCCCACTCAAGTATCCTTAATTTGTGGCTCATCCTTAAATCTAGGGTTTCAGACACTCACCTTACGAATTCTCCGATAGGAGTCTGATCTCGTGATTTGTCTTGGATATTTCCTTTCACGATTGATCCGGGTCTCCCCTTTTGTCACTTGGGCTTATCTAGTGGCATAAAGTGAAGGAATCCTTAACTGGCGTGACAACCATCCATCTTTTGGGGGTTAGGGTTTTCGTAGGTCACAACTTTGGTTGCATGTCCCCTTTGCCATCCTGTATAGGATTTATTCATCGGGGAAACTACAAGATATGTGATAACATTTTTGACGTCATTGTCGAGGAGGTAGAGGCTCACCTTGGTTCATCTATTTTACCTTTAGTGTCTGTGAATGTACTTACATATTTTATCATTCATATCACATCTGGTCTAATTTCAATGATTGCATTTTATATATTTAAATATTTACAATCATTGCATGAATTTCACTTACCTCTCCTACGACATTATTTGTTGGTGAAAACGACAATTCATTCACCTGGCAACTCCACTGAGAAGCGAACCCATCCCATAAATCAGGATGAATTTAGATGTATTTATCTGACGCATGAAGGAATTAAATGAAAGTATAAATGAAGCTAGAAGGAAAATAAATGAAATGGATAGATGGAGGTCAGATTCTTGGTATGAGGATGATCTTGACCATGATTATGGGTATGAATCTAATTATCGCAATCCTTATGATACCCACCAGTTCCCTCACCCACACAATAAATATTTCCCAACCATCCCAAGTGTACAAGTGAGTAAGCATCAAGTGAATGATCCTTGTAATCCTATTAGGTACCCGAGTCAAATAAACAGAGTTGGTAGGAAACAAGCTAAACCTTCTCCATTTGACTTCTCTGAAATTCCTGGGGCAACTAATCCTATGCCAAAAGGATATAGTGAAGGGTTGCCTTGTTTCTATGCAAATGCAACCAAATCAATTGAAAAACACTTAGATGTTGTTTGGTATTATATGGAAGCATATGGTGCGGAGCATGAAGACATCTATATGCGAGCCCCAGGTGACTCCTTAGGAGGTAATTCCAATTCTTGGTTGTATACATTATCACCAGGATCCATCACTAGATACGACATGTTCATTGAGTTATGAAGAGAAGAACGGGGTAAAAGCATTAACGAATCCACGCAGCCAAATAATGATTGTCTTGTTGAGGATCAATCTGATGAAGATGATCAAGATAACCATAGTGAAATTACTAATGATTTTCTTTAAGAAATTGATTCCTCCTCTCCCGATCCAACAATGGACATGCCTTTGAATGACTCTTCAATGCAAGAGAATAATGATGAGCAAATGTTGACCTTTCAGGACTATAAATTTGATATTGATATAGAAGAAGAACCTTTTAGCATCTTGTCATCATTTCCTTAAGAAGGCATAGATTAAAAAGGAGAACAAAGTGATCATTCATCTACAGTTGATTTGCTCAGATGTAAATCCATTGAAGATCCTTCTAGAGCACAACTCCATAATCATTGCCTGGTTGATAATAATTTAGGTCAATGTTCAAGTCATACGAATTTTGATTCAGATTTTGATCATATCCTTACATAGGAAGAAAATGTTGAGAATAACTTGACTTCTTTTGAAGATAAATCACATAATAATTATGATATGATTGTAAATGAACATCTTTGTCCTAATAGTATTGATAAAATTCCTTATCCAATCATTGATCAGGATGTGTTGGTTCAATATATGGATACTGACATTGCTTCAAATCTTGCAATCATTTCTGGAATTCAATTGAAAACTTTTTACTCTCATCAAAATCCGAGATCAATTATTCCAAGCTCGGGAGGAAATTTTCAATCCACCTTCCCGTCCCAACTTTTCGAGTCTTCTTGTATGGGTTTGTCTTCCAATCAAGTTGTTACTTTTGAAATTTTTAGTCAAAAGTTTGAGCATTGTCACATAATTGGAGAATAGGCACTTCATGTCTTTTCTCAGTCATCTTTAACGAATACTATTTTTCAATTTGCAAGTCTGTCTTATGGATGGTTGGAGAGGGTGTATAAAGATCAATTTCATCTTTTCTCCATTCTGGAACAACGAGAGGGGTAAATTTCAGTTTTATCACATTACAATGTATTCCCATCTGGTTTTTACATTTTTCCTGGAGTGAATAGAATTGAGTGGCCTACTCACGTAGAGGAGAGAACAAAGAATTGTTTGAAGTGGCTAAATCATGAATCATACTGTCTTCTTCCATCAAGAACAAGTTCACATTTTTTTTATGATCCTATCGGTATCTTGATGGCTAAGGTTCTCAAAAGTCAATTTCAGCCTTGGCATGATTTCATTCAATATATTTCTTTGAATTTCAGACAACAAGTTAGAATGGTTTCAATTTTCATATATGTTGCTTCTAAACCATCTCTGGCTTGTTGGGTCATTAACTGTAAAGAAAGAACAATCGATCAATTTAGCGAGTGGTTACATTGGATCTATCATTTTACTTAGCACTTACCTAATTGGTTAGAGTAGGGAAGGTAGGATTAAATAAGCTCTAGGAGCAGTACTTGAGTCTGTCTTCTATTTGATTGATGCACGATTCTTCTATATTTGATATTTTTCTTCTGCATTTAAATTGAGTAGATTAGAATTTATATTTCATCATTTTACTTTTAGCATTTATTTCATGTTATTTTGTTTTACACATATATTTTTCCCATACATGATGCTCTAGTTGTTCTTCCTTCCATGTGTGTAGGTCAAAGGTAAATACTTGAAGAGGAAGCATAATGGCGGATGGGCTGGGATATATTGGATTGCTTGTTGCTGATGTTGCTGCGAACCAAAAATATCTGAGGTTCTCAAGCACTCTCTTCATTAGATTACTTGTCCTAGTTGGAGCTAGATGTTATCGCATATACATTTTCAACCAGGATTCCATTATGCAGCATGCAAACTTGTCTCTTTTTCTATTCTGGGCTACTTTTACATGGTGTATCAGCATGGATCTATACAACTTCATTCCACTTCAGAGCCTTGTTCTTGATATTTTCCTTGCAAGGGCTGAGATTTAGGAGTCCATTGAGATGATTTTGGTGATGATCTAGTTCATTAGAGCAGAGCAACAGATCAGGAGTTGGTACACACAGTCACAGATTGGATTATCAGTTGGAGAAAGGTATACATGGTGAGATCAGGTATATTCCCTTGGTTTAGTATTGCTCTGTGATGTATCTCAGACACCTGTGCTTGTCATGTTAGGATGATTATGGTCACCTATGCTTATATGCTTTATATTGCTCTAACTTGTGTTATGATTGATCGAGGAATTCAATGTGAAGACTGTTGCCCATGCCATGCTCAAACAAAATGTAATCCTTAGTTCTTGGTTGGTTCCTTAACATCTGTGTCCGTCCATCCAGTTCATCCACTTTTGTTTTTGCCCCATGACTAAGACTAATGGAGACCCGTGCGATTCAAGACCCTTTTCCCCATTCTAACCACTATGTATGATAGAATCCATGTTGCAAAGTGTCTCGGGCTATGAGGTATGTGTCCTAGCCAGTGTGGATGGGCTCACAAGGTTGTTCTCTTTAAGTTGTCAAAACAAGTGCTCTACCATAACAGTGTTGCTAAACACTAAAGCATCGGAACAAATAAAATCTATATCTAAAGGATGCAAAAGTATAAAATATTGAAAAAGGTAGTCAGTGTCCAAGAGGTTGAGCATTCATTCCTTGTATAGTGTAAGGCTCAATTTACCCTCCACACAGGCTCCAGGGAAAGGAAAACCCGTTGGGGCTATGGACTGCTCGCTAGCAACAGGTCTAGGCCTTAGTCATTTATTGGAAGCCCAAAAGTATTTCCAAGGCACCTGTTCTTGTAGGCTGGCTACCATCTTATGAATTGTGAAAAATATTGAAGATGTTGATGATGAAAGGATGAGCACTCACTCTTTGTATAGTGTTCAACTCAATGGTCCCCATAGGGCCACAGGGTGAGACTTGTCTAGAAAGATTGGGTCTTTGTCAGTACTGGAGCCTAGAGGCTTCCAGGGCACTTGCCTTTGAATGTTGACCTATATTGCAATAAAGTTGCATAGGAAAAATTGCTAGAGTCTGAGGGAAGTATACCCAAGTACTTCACCCATCTGTGAGGCACCTCCATCCCCTATTTCTATCTGCCATACATATGTCACCTTGGTAGAGTATATTGGTTATCAATCGGATAGATGACTAAGTCAAAGTCATTTCCCCTTTGCCTTAGCCTTGTTCTTCCATCATCACCCATCTATAGCACATTGATTACACTTTGTAAGTATGGCATAAGCAAGCATATTTCCAGAAGACTCTAAGATCTTTCAGAAGCAAAGGTATATTTTATTATTATTATTATTGTTGGTCACGATAATTATGAATAACTGACTCAAGTTGGGTTTTGATATACACCATTGGAGCATGTATTACTTTCAAATGAGGCAGGATCATACTGGTACAGTATCTCACCTTGATTTTGGGTACTTTGACTTGGTCAACTTGGTTGGCCAAGTTAATCATGGTCCCCAAGGCAGTGACTCAAAAATATAACATTGTCTATATTTGTTCTAGACATGCCCAAGACCACTATTGTATTTTCAGTTTTGAGAGTTTGGGCTTGGTTCTCAAGAAAAGTGATTATTATCACTTAATTATTGGCTAGATGATCATTTTTTTTATTCCAGCTGGTAGTATGATTGGTTCTCCTAGAGCAGTGCAGTGTTCCAAGGGGTATGAGCAGTCACTTATACCATTCTCCTATGTCTCCAGAACATCCAGACTAGTCATTTTTCCCTAGTTTGCACCCTGGATGGAGTTATGATGGATTTATCAGTTTCTAGAGATTGTATTAATCTTGTCTATTGATGTAGGAACAAAGCATCAATCTCATCAAATAATAATCAACAAATAACTCATGAAATGGTGTAATCGGTCTATAGGAATAGTAGTCGCTCAATAATCACATAACGAGTGTGTTAGCACTCATAATGTACCCAGGTTGTAAAAGGTAAACTCCAAGGTAACAGCAAAACCACTTTAGGAAGAGACTGGTATTTTCTTCCAGAGAGGGATCTCTCAATAAAGATTTAACAGGACCAGATTTAACAATAACATTCAAAGATTTATGTATTTGGCTGAAACAATCACATAACCATTGGGCATGGAGTCATATACAATATAAAGATACCACAAAGACATACACATGATATTCATCAAAGGCAAGGTAATCATAACATCATAGCCATTCAAATTGATTCAGGTGGAACAGAAGAGATGAAGAAACAACCCATTAATACAGAGCATCAACCAGGATGAGTTCTATACCAACTTTAGCAGAAAAAATCATATAATATCTGAAATGATGACCAGAGCACAAACACATGAATTCCAATCATCTAACGCTATTTTCCAGATACGAGGAAGAAATAAAATGGAGTGTTACACAAGGGAAATACAATCACATAAAGAAGGAAGCACAGACTGCAATATCAACGACACATGAATCTCTGACAAAATTCTCATGTATTCACTTTGTTATTCCAAAAAACAGATATGTTCTCCAAAATTATTCACCACCCGATGGGTTCCAACCCCCATCTCTTAAAAAAGATGCATATTTATACATAAAATGATTGGTGCTCCAACAAGAAGATCAATAACAGAATGATCGGCTTAATTTAGAGTTTGTAACTGAATTCCTAACCCCTAGGAAGTTTGTTACAACTCCAATCCTAACAGATCATAAAGTACAAATCAACTTGATAACAAACTTTCGCCCATCATCTCCATGTCTTTTCCCCATCAGCTCCATGTCTTTGCCCCATCAACTCCACATCTTTGCCCCATTAGCTCTTCATTGCATGACACCTATTTCTAGGGATGGAGAATATACTTTGTCTTTCCAAACCGCTCCACAGCTTTCCACTGCTCCGAACTTGGGGTGTCACACTCCATCATTTCCCGAATTGCTACTTCGAGCTCCATATATGCTTCATAGGACTTTCTGGGCAGTCTGCTCCTGATGATGGCGAACTTCTGCAGAATCTTGAAATCTTCTGTGAGCATATCCACAATGGTCTTCCCTGTCAGGCTTTTCTCCAAATCATTGAATTTTGAGTGGTCCATTCGGCACTGAACAAGCAGGTTATGATAATGTTCTTGTGAGAACATCCGCCCTTCTCCATCCTAGAAAGAAGGCAATCCGTCCTCGAACAGTTCTTTAAACTCCTGTTTAAAATTATTTACCTGCAGAAGCAATCCTTTTGATTTATCTTGGACCATTTTGATTAAATGATGCTTTTGGATGATTTTCTTTGCCCACATCACTATTGATACTCTGTCCTTTATGCCCAATTCCTGCAACTTCTGATATGACAGTGAATTTAGAAAATTTAGTGTGTTCAAAGCTGTAATAAGAGGTCTTTTCTCCACATGTTCGTTTACCAGTTTCAGCCTCTGGTGGGCCAGATTTATCATTATATTCAAATCATCAATAAAATTTAATTAGTGCCTGAACTTGGTAATCTCTATACATAAGGTATCCCAAATGATATGTTTTGCCCCCTGAAGAGGGCCCTTCCCAATGCATTTTTCTTTTAGCTCATTGAATTTCTTCTGTAATTGATTCCTGTCCTGCAGTATTTGTTTTTTGCTTTCATTTACTTTGGCCAGTTCAGCTTTCATCTTTTCATTCTCTGCTTTCAAATCTTTGATTGCTTCTTCTTTCAAACTCACCTGGGACATTGGCACCAACAAATCATCAGTAGAGAAATCATCTAATGGCTTCTGGATATTTACAATAGACAGGTCCTCGTCAGTGGGAGTCTGGCTCATCAACTCTTCCATAATCTCCTTCTCTTCATTCTGATCTTTTTTCATCAAGGAGATTTGGGATAACAGTTCCTCCCTTTCGGCTTCCCACTTCTCTTTTTCTTCCTGTAGCTCCCCAGCTCTTCCTTTATACTCCATCATTTTGTTGATGGACTTTATCCTTCTCCTCTTGGAGAGCTAGTAACTCAGATGACTGAACATGTTCAACACCTGGGATCTTCAGCTTCTTCTTCAGGACCTGGAGTGCATTATCCTTTTCCTCTAACAACCTCTTGACTGCCTGGGTACTGTCTGAACTAGCAATGTCTGTCTGCAGCTTCCTAATCTGTACAACATTTGCTTTATTTTCCACTTTCTCATGTTTCAACTGAATTTCCAATTTGTCTATCAAGACTTGCAATTTATTAATCCTCATCATGGCTTGTAGTAAGTTTGAGTATATGATATCGCTGGTCTGTTTGTGGAGTTGAATTTTATCCGGAGTGCTGATTTTGTCTAACTGGATCTCCATTTCAGATATCTTCTTGTCGGTTACCATAGCCATTTTAAAAGTATTCCTCTCAGCATCTCTAGCAGAGACCAGAGAAGTTTTCGAACTGTACAAACTTCTCACCTTCGGGAGAAAATTTCTCGTTTCCTCCATAGACCGTTTCCTCTTCTCCATGTAGCTAGTTTTGAGCTCTTCCTTCGACTTAAACACATGGCATAATTCCGAACTGTCTACATCACTCTCCACATTTTTAAAAGAGAATTGACTTACTTACACCGCTTTCATGGGAACTAGGGCAACTTTTTTGGAACCATCAGAAACTTCCTCATCTACAATGTCACCACTTTCAAGTAGCTTTTCCATTTTATGGGGCCCCTCCTCGTCTACATCCATACTCTCAGTTTCAGACAAACTCCTCTTGACCACAATACCAGCACCTTCTGTTATTTGGGCTGCTGTCTCTTCATCAGACTTTGACCTGTCAGTACACTGTAACAAATTGGCCATTTCAGCTAGCCCCTCAATAGCCTGATGCTCAAATGGTTTATTCTTGTTTGCCTGTTTTCTCAATGATATCACATGGTGGGGGTCGTAATTCACATTTACATCTTTTATGAAATCCATATTCTCCAGCAAATTTTCTATAAATGCCAGGGCACCTTTACCTTTAAAAATGAAAGGGCCGACTTTAAGTGGAAATTTAATGTTCGAAGATTTTTTGAAAGCACCAAAGTGCTCTTCCTCAGACAGCAATCTCTACCTCATGAACTCTAGTGCGAAAATCCTTGGGGTCAAGAAGAAGGGTAGCCTATAAGGCTGACCAGTAAAGCCATATATTCTTAACACTGTGTAACCTCTGTACAGGAACCAGTCCCCCACCCGATCTTCGGGTGACGACTGCATGAGGCATCTCATCTCGTCCAGGACACGGGGCAGGTCCTCGTCAAATAACATTCTGTACATTTCGGACATGATCGAATTGGCAAATTCGAACATGTTGATTTGCTTGGGCAAATCAGAAGAGCATAGAGCACTTAAGAATTTCAATTCAGTAACATTAGAGCATAATAGCATGTTAAGCAAGTATGTTTGAAACCTAAAGAACTGGACCTTGGGAAATTCAGTCAACTGAAGGTGGATCGCTTCGGCAAGGTACTCATCTAAATTAAGCACGGGGACTGACTGGGACTCGGGGCTTAAAGAATTTATTCTTAACAAGAAACCAAGGATGACATCACCTATATGACAATCGTCATCTAGACCTAACACTTGACAAACCAAAGACATTACCAATTGCACTTCAGTCCTAAAAATGTGCAAGGGGTAAGGCAAGAAAAGACCTTCAAGGGACTGACCTTCCTTCAGGATACTTGACAAGAATTGACAGCGACTTTCACTTTCGCAATTTTTAAAAAACTCGGCAAGGACAGATTCATTTACAGACTCACGATTTACAGGGTAATTTTTGGGCAGACTAAGGTTTTCTCTGACGACCGAAGCATCAAATTTACACAGTATTTTGGACGCGGACCGACTCACAATAATCCTCTAAGAGGGAGAATAGTTCACCCCACACCACTCAGCAAATTCCAGGAAGTGGAGGGTTTTCTCAAGGGCGAAATGGTACAAAAAAGACTTGCATACATTCAGAACATCATTCCCCTGTGAGTAATGAGACCACAACTTCTCTTTACTGCTGGACACACTCCCTGTGGATAGGAAGGGGTCGCACACGCCCCTGTGTCTATCTACTAAAAATTCCTCTCTGTCATCCACGACCTGACCAGACACACGAATCTCTCTCCCTTGGTCCATTGCTTAATTTACAATGGTAATTGGACGAAAGAGTTACAGGGTTTAAGTCCTACCTGGCTTACTGTGGAGGAGTGTGTTCGGAATGTGCCTAGCACTGACAAATGGAAGCTCCCAAATCGCCAGGTCCTTTTTGCCGGGTCCCGAGCAAATAAAATAATCATTGGAGAGGTCAACCATGCCTTTATAGGACCACACAATTCACCACGTAGACAGCATTGATTTTCCGCAACCACCACTTATTCTTAACTGTCGTGCACTTCTGTTTTCCAGCTTCATTTAAGACCCTAGATCTGATTTCTGTTTAATTTATGGCCTTTGGATCGCGCGCCACGTACCTCGTTTCGCCAGGCGTCTTGGAGATAATCAACACGCCGGTCTCCATCCTGGAATGATCTCCCATCATCGATGAAATCTCCTTTTATCATGAGCCGTTGGATCGGGTGACACGTACCGAATTCCGCTGGGCTCCGTCGCTTTAACCGTCGTGCAGCTTTGATCCCCGGAATTATTCTCATCCATTGATGTGATACGCCTTTAACTTTCCACCGTCGGATCATACGCCACGTACCAAATTCCGCTGGGGGCTTCGGAATTATCCACCGTGCTAGTTCACTCTCCGGAAATCATAATAGCCGTTGATTTGATTCACTTTGATTTTCAACCGTCAGATCGATCACCGGGTAACTCATTCCGCTGGGCGCTTTAGGTTTATCGGTCGTGCAGGTTCTGGTTCCGGAATCAATCTCAACCGTGGATGTGATCCGACTTCACCTCTCCGCCATTGGATTGAGTAGCATGTACCTGATTCCGCCGGATTGTGTCGTTTTAACCAGGATGCAACTTCACAAAGCGGATTGGATATAGACCGTGGATCTACGTGAGACAACTTGATGGCCGCTGATCTGTGTGTCCGATAAGCGCCCGGATCAAACCTTTATCTTCCTTGCATCTCTGCTGAGCGGAGAGAATATCAGCCATTGATTTTCTTCCTTCTCCCATCGCGGCTAAGGATCTTTGGTGACTTAATCACTTTTTTGCCTATAGTCCTGTTGCACCTGCAACAATTTCCCAAAAATTCTAAAAAAATTTTGGACCCTCCTTTACTTCGAGTTAGTTAGTTCTTTTCCTGGTTTCATTTTTTTTTATTTTAGCTTATGGATTTTGAAGCGCCTTCTCGAAATTTGAGTGCTATCAATCGACTGGTTTCTCATCGTTTAAATGTTTTTTCATCTTAAATTGAGCTCCTTGCCGTTTTGCAAAACCTTTAAAGCCTTTATTTCAAAGCTTTCGTGTATCGGGAGTCAGCTCGTTGACGAGCCCACCGTTGTGGGTGTTTTCTATCTCTTCATAATCTTTTGGCGCGCCGCTGTAGCGGGTGCTTCTCAACTCTCGATCGGCTTTGTCGGGCCGCCGTTGCGGGTGTTCTTCGAGTCTGCATGGCCTTTATCGCGACCGACGTTGCGGGGGAGTTCCAACTCTCGGTTGTCTTTTTCGCGCCGAGTGTCGCGGAGGTAGGATACTTAGTTTTACCGTTACGGGTGGTGGTTTCTTCCTGTATGTTTCGGGCGTTGTTTTTATTCCACGTCGGAAGCGGATAAATACCTCCGTCTCCGCCGTTGCAGAGCATTGGGAGTTCCGAGTTTTCACCCCGCCCGACCCCGGTTATCGTTCGCTCGACCCATTATTATTTTTGCGTTGCGGGTGATGGAGTAGTGAGGATGGTCCGCCGTTGCGGAGAGGGCTGAGCTTTAGTCGCCCGACACAACTTTCATGTCCGCTCCGACTGAGTCGAGCCGTCACACGTGTGGAGTCTTATATATACGGTGGGCGTGTTTTTGGTTTTTTATTGTTATTTTTGCGCCCAAGCTGTCGTGTACACCCCGCACGATCGACCTCGCGAATTTGGTGGAACCCTGTGCTCGTACCTTAGTCCAGCTGTCGACTGGGAGCTCGATCGTTGACGCCACTTCAGTTGTGCATTACTGCCAGGTAGGTTT
>LPNX010552417.1:0-45051 GCA_001517045.1 Pseudotsuga menziesii
GAGCTTCTACTGTTATTGGGTTCAAAGGGAGAGGCAACACCTTCCTTTTACCATCGAAAATTTGGCATTGGTGACATTTGCTGGTTTCTTTATATACATCTGAAAATAATGTAGGCCAATAATAACCAGCTCTCAGGATTTTGTTTGCAGTCACCTTCCATGAATGATGTCCTCCGCAGTCTCCCTTGTGAAAATCTCCTGCAACTTGCTGAGCTTCGTCTTCCAAAAGACAGTTTAGCAGAACTCCTCCAGGATCTTTCCAATAAAGATATTTATTTATGATACAAAATTTAGCGGATTTCAGTTTCATAGATCTTGCTCTTGATTTACTTAATCCCTCCGGTGCTTGTAAATTTTGGAGGACATACACAATATCAGAATACCATGGAGAGGTTACAAAATCAATCATCACTTCTATATCTGTGCCCAGCTGGTCAGATTGGTGAGACAAAAAATTTATCTGCAAGGATTCACAGTTTGAATTTGTCAACATTTTAGCCAGCCCTTTCCCTTTGATCAGCTTCGTGGGCTTTATTTCTAGGTCATATTCCAATAAGGTGGCTATCCATTTGGCTCTCCTGCCTTCTGGATCTGGTTGAGTCAAGATAGCTTTCACTGCAGTGGTTGGTACATGTGCAATTATGTGTGAATGCAAGACATACACTCTGAAATCCTTCAATGCCTTAACCAAAGCATATGCTTGCTTCTCCATGATGTCATACTTTAGTTCCCCATCCCTCAGGATTTTACTGAAGAAAGCTATGGGTTGTTCCTGGTTTTCACTATTTTTCTGCAATAATATAGCTGCTATAGTATGTTCCGAAGCATAGGAAAATACTGAAAATTCTTTGGCAAAATCTGGACTTACCAGGACTGGGGCTTCTGAGATTGCCTTCTTGATCCCCCAAAATGACTCTTTGGCTTCTGCACTCCATTTTATTTCATGACCCTTTTTCAACATATTAGTAATACACATCAGAATCTCAGCGAAGCTTGGTATAAATCTCCTCAAGAAATTTACCTGTCCCAAAAATGACTGTACCTCCTTTTTGCTTCTGGGCTCTCCTACTTTGAGGATTGCACTTACTCTTTCAGGATCGATCTTTATGCCATCCTTGGATATTATATGGCCTAGCAGCTTTCCCTCCTCTAATGCAAAATTAGATTTCTTAGGATTCAGAGATATACTGTACTTCCTGCACTTCATGAAAACTTTCTCCAGGTGACGCAGATGTTCCTTGTCAGATTTGGAATAGACTGCGATGTCATCCATGTATATCACCACAAAAACTCTGATCTCCCCTGCAAAAGCGATGTCCATAGCTCGTTGGAAGGTGGCTCCAGCATTCATCAGACCAAAAGGCATCTTGGCATACATAAAAGTGCCCCATGGTGTGGTAAAGGCAGTCTTCTCCTGATCCTCTGGAAGCACTTTGATCTGATTATACCCAGAAAAGCCATCTAGCATCAAAATCCTTTCAGCTCCCACCACTTGGTGCAGCATGTGGTCCATCTTGGGTAGAGGATAGTTGTCTTTCATGGAGACCTTATTCAAATTGTGAAAATCTATACACAGTCTTATCTCTCCACTCTTTTTTCTGACAGGGACCAAATTAGCAACCCACTTAGAAAATCTGAGCGTTACAATGATCTTGGCCTCAAATAACTTCTTTATTTCCTTCTCAATGATAGGGAGCAATTTAGGGTTGATCCTCCTGAGCTTTTGTTTAAAAGGCCTCTCTCCAGGCTTTATAGGAATAGTGTGCTGTATGATAGAGGTATCATATTCTTTGAGGTCTTCATAGCTCCAAGCAAACACATCAGTGTACTTTTTCATCAACTTTACATACTCCTCTTTCTCTCTTTCAGGCAGCTTCTTGGATAATTTGATGATTTTAGGATCTTCTTCAGGACCAATATTTCTATCTTCGACTGCATCACCAACAGGTTTTACTTTGGGGTTCTTGGCAACATCATTTTGATCAAAGAGTCTTTCTAAAGGAATCAGGCCTCTTGGGATGAAATTGTTTTTGAGCTGGATGATATCTTTACCTCCCAAGGTTTTCCTCAACTTATTAACGTCTTCTTCTGACTCAACTTCCTCATCATCTTCGGGGGTCCTATCATTGCCATTTTCATTTTCAACCTGAGTATTTACAAACTCTCCTGACAACTCTAGAAACCTCCGGATCTGCATATCATCTTCGAATACCTGCCAGTATTTGTAGTTGTCGGGAATAGAAGGTCTGTTCAAAACCTCCACCTGGTATTCTTTTTGACTGGTCATTGGAGTTTTGAATTTCCCAGCGGCTACTGCTAAGGAATCAGCCACCATATTGTCAACCCTGGGAACCACCTGAATTACATACTCTGTAAAGAAGTTGCCAAGCATATCCCGTACTTCATTTCTATAAGCCCTCATCCGAGGATTCTTAGTCTGATAACTCTCATTTACCTGATTTATCACCAATTCGGAATCTCCCAAGATCTTGACCCTCTGAGCCCCCAGACCTTTCAAAGCATGTAACCCCAATAACAGGGCCTCATACTCTGCTACATTATTAGTGCATTCAAAAAGCAATTTGTATGACAAAGCTTTGAAATCATGGATAGGGGAAATGATGTAGACACCAGCTCCTGCACCAACCTTCGCCACAGATCCATCAAAATACATGATCCATTGGCCTTCCTTTTTCTGTTTTGCTTCCAGAGCTTCCTGTTCCAAAACCTCTTTTTCTTTATTCACCTCGTACTTCTCCTGTTCTTCAGGTTTCTCTCGTAATGCAGCTTCTAAATCATGTGGGGCAATATCGTTAAAAAAATGGAAGATCCCAAATCAGTGTCAACAGCATATATATGATGGACTTCGGGCTTATCCTGACTGCTAACCACATAAGGAGTTCTTTTCTCGCTATACAGCCTTCTGCTCCCATCAGGGACTGGGATGGTAGCATATGACATGTCCATCTGCAAGCTGCCTTTCAATTTGGAAGTCCAAGATCTTGACAGCAGTTCCCCAAATTTGGGTGGGATGTCTGCCCCTACCACATCCATGACTATGGTCTTAGAAGGGAGTTTGTTCAGGGTTACCACCATGTCCTTAATTAGTCCCAGGCATTTTACCTTCTTGGAATCAAAAGAGTACAGATATTTATAGGGCCTTGTTATCTCCAATCCTAGACTCTCTACCACTCCTTTGAGCATCAGATTATGTGACGCCCTGGAGTCTAACATAGCATTGTGGACCACTTTGTCGAGCACCTTCAGACTTAGGTAGAAGGGAGGCACCTCTTCACCCTCTAAATTTTCAGCTTTTGATCCAAATGATATAGCAGGATTATCATCACTCACATTTAAAATGTCAAACTGCCCTTCACCTTGGTCTTTGACCATTTTTGAAATAGTATCTCTGTACTCAGTGTTTCTCAATAACTCATTAAATGGAACAGAGATCTTCAGTTTAGACAACTCATTTTGCAGGTTAAAACCAGCACTAATCTTTTCTACCTCAACCGGAGTCGCCTTTTTTATTGCTTTATCCTGCTGTACATCATTTTCAACTTTGTTCATAGAAGTTTCTTTCTGTTGCCCCTTTCCCTTTTCTGCATTCACAGAACTAGAGGAAGGCTGAGCTGGATTAGCCTTCCCCCTATTTATAGGGACATCTCTATTTCTCAACTGCATTTTCCTTTGAACATCATCCATTGCATGTAAGTAACCCCTCTGATATGACTCATTTTCGAATTCTTCATTTGCATCTTCCTGTGCAAACATATTATGTTCTTCTTCAGTGAGATATATCTCTGAGTCTTGTTCCCCGAACAGGTGGATCTCATTTTTCGGTGGGTCTTCTTCATCGCCAACAAAATTTTCAGGGAAAGGTGGGCGGATGGGTTGTTCTTCTTGGTTTCTCGGATTCCTCTGGTCCCTCGGCTTATTCTGGGGGGGAGCGGGAGGATTTGGCCTTCTGAAATTCGGATTCCTGATCTGGGGATCTCCTTGCTCTCTGTTGAACGGCCTGGTGTCCAAGTTTAACTTATCCATCAACTTCTCCATAGTTTTAACATCATATCAAACTTAACATCTGCAGCAGAAGATGAAGTAGAAGGGACATTTTCTTCTTTCCTCCTCCTGTCCATATCTCTATGCTTCATCTTTCCACTAGCCATCATGTTGGCTTCCACCTCTAGGGCATCAGTAAACATGGTAGCAAGGGTTGCCGACTTCCTTTCCCTCAAGGAGAAAGCGAAATCATTATCAAAAGCTCCAGCATAATGCAGTTTAGCAGCTGCAGGGGAAGGTTTTATATCTTCTGGAATAGAATTGTAGGCCCTCATGAATCTGCTTGAAAATTCATGAACAGACTCAAAACCTCCTTTCTTGAGACCATTATATTGAGACAAAAGTTGCAGAGGATTCAGTTTGTCATCCCACCTATCCAAGAATGCATTCTGAAAGGCCTGAAAATTCACAATAGACCCTTGTGGAAGGTCCTTAAACCACTTCTTTGCCTCTCCAGACAAACTTTGGGCAAATAACCGCATTTTGACATCAGGGTAGTCCACTTCTTCCAGGTCAATGAAATATTCAAACTTGGCGACATGTTGTTTTGCGGTTACGTCCCCTTCCCCGTCAAATAAAGAAATTCTTTGGGAGTAATTCTGGGGAAGGTCATGTAATGCAGCGGGTAAACGCAAGGGAGCAAACCTAGCGGCCATCAGTCTGGGTGGGTTTACCAGAACTGAAGTATTCTGAGAATGAACTGAAGTATTTTGAGAATGTACAGGCGCAGATGTTTCGGTTCTAGAGGTTTGTTGCAAGTCTTTCCAAAGGGAGTCCAACAGATAGGATTCTCTCCTTTGAGAGTCGAGTTCAGGGTTTCTAAGGTCGGATTCGGATCTAGTTCTCAACAGGGTATGCACAGTACTGACTTCCCCTTCTGTATCAGTATGAGAATCCGGTGATGATGAGGGGCCAAACAAAGGAAAATCTAGCTTTTCTTTATTCTTGTTTTTAAACAATCTTTCTGGATCTTCAAATCTTTTCAGAATTTGGGTATCAGAGTTACCTCGTGTATGTCTTCTTGAAGCCAGAATGTCGTTCTTGAATTCTGGATAATTTCACATTGAAGTCGCCAGGGAAAATATACAACCTCCTTTTGTTTTCAAAATCCCTGTTTGCCCACAGAAATCTCTCTTAATCCTTGTCGTTCTCTCGGGGCAGATATGCACTTTCGTCCCCGGCAACGGCGCCAGTTTGTTATCACTCAGAATGTACCCAGGTTGTAAGAGGCACACCCCGAGGTAACACCAAAACCACTTTAGGAAGATATTGATATTTCTCTCCCAGAGAGGGATCTCTCAACACAAATCTTACAAAATCAATTGATAAACAATATTTAAGCATTCATTCATTTGGCTGAACCAATCACATATCCATTGGGCATGGAGTCATATACAGGTAAAAGCTGATAAAGATACATACATGAGAACTATCAAAGGCAAGATAATCACATCATTACAGTCATTAAGTTTGATCTGGGTGAAAAGGAAGAGATGAGAGAACAGTCCATCAATACAGAGCATCTAAGACGAATTCCATATCAATTTTAGCAGAAAAATCGTATAATATCTGAAATAATGAATAGAGCATAAACATATGAATTCTACTCATTCAACACTGCATTCCAGATACGAAAGAAGAACAAAGTGGAGTGTTACACAAAGGAAATAACAAGCACATAAAGGAAATAGCACAGAATGCAATGTCAATGACACATGAATCTCTGATAGGAAACTTCTCATGCCTTCACTTTATTACTCAAAACAGATATGTCTTTCCAAAACCAGCAACTCTCTTGATGGGATCCAACCTCCATCTCATAAAAAGATACAAATATATAGATCAAATAATAATTCTGCCCCCGGCAGATGAACAACAGAATGACCAGCGTAAATTAGAGTTTGTAACTAATTTCCTACACCACTAGGAAGTTGTTACAACTCCATCCCTAATAGATCATAGAGTATCACATCAACTGGGTAACAAACTTGGCCACACATCTCCACGTCCCTGCTTCATCAGCCCTTCGGTATCTGCCACCTGTTTCCTACGGAGGAAGAGCATACTTTGTCTTTCCCAGCCGCTCTACAGCCTTCCACTGCTCGACACTTGGGGTGTCGCTTTCCATCATTTCCCGGATGGCTACCTCAAGCTCCATGTATGTTTCGTAGGACTTCTTAGGCAGTCTGGCTCTGATAGCTGTAAACTTCTGCAGGACTCTGAAATCTTCAGATAGCACGTCCACAATGGTTTGTCCCGACAGGCTTTTCTCCAGCTCATTGAACTTTGAATGATCCATACGAGCCCTGACAATCAGGTGATTATAATGTTCCTGTGAGAGCAGTCGACCCTTTTCATTCCAGAAGCATGGCAACCCTTCTTCAAATAGCCTTTCGAACTCTTTTTTGAACCTGTTGACCTCTACCATCAATTCCTCTGATTTGTCCTGAACCACCTTCATTAACTGGTGCTTGTGAACGATTTTCTTTGCTGACAGGACTATTGAGACTCTGTCCTTTATGCCTATGTCATGCAACTTTTGATATGTTAACGAATTCAGGAAATCCAGGGTGTTCTGGGCGGTAGTGAGAGGTCTCTTCACCATGTGTTCGTTTACTACTCTCAATCTTTGCTGAGCTGAATCTATCAAACCACACAAATCATCAATATAGTTAAGGTAGTGCCTAAACTTGGTAATCTCAATACTTATGGTGTCCCATATGATATGCTTTGCCCCCTGAAGGGGGCCTTTCCCTATACATTTCTCCCTTAGTTCCTCAACCTTCTGTTGTAATTGGCTCTTGTCCTGCAAGAGCTGCGTTCTGCTTTCACTAACCTTGGATAACTCGGCTTTCACCTTCTCATTTTCGGCTTGCAATTCCTTAATAGTCTCCTCCTTCAAACTTACTTGGGACATAGACTCCAACAGGTCATCTGCAGAACAATCAGCTAATGGCTTTCGGATAGCTATAATGGATAAGTCGTCACCGGTACGGGTCTGGTTTATTAGATCGTCCATAATCTCCTTTTCTACATTCTGCTCTTTCTTCATCTCTGCAATTTGGGACAGTAGTTCTTCCCTCTCGGCATTCCACCTATCCCTTTCCTCTTGTAGCTCTCCAGCCTTCCCTTTGTGCTCCATCATTTCCTGATAGAGTTCATCCTTCTCCTCTTGGAGGGCTAGAAATTCAGCTGATTGGACATGTTCTGATCCTGGGATTTTCAACCTCTTCTTCAAAACTTGCAGGGCATTATCCTTTTCTTCTAACAACCTCTTTACGGCCTGGGTACTATATGAGCTGGCGATGTCCGCTTGCAATTTTTTCACCTGAACCACATTCACTTTGTTTTCCACTTTCTCGTGCCTCAATTGGATTTCCAACTTGTCAACCAATGCTTCCAACTTGTTTATCCGCATCGTGGCTTGCAACAGGTCCGAATAAAGAATGTCGCTGGTCTGCTTGTGTAACTGTATCTTGTCTGGGGTACTAATTTTATCCAGACGGATCTCTATTTCAGACATTCTTTTATCATTCACAATGGCCATCTTGAAAGTATTTTTCTCCACATCTCTAGCAGAAACTAGAGATGTTTTAGAACTATGCAGGTTCCTTACCCTTGGGAGCAAATTTCTTGTTTCTTCCAGGGATTGCTTCCTCTTCTCTAGGTAGCTCGCTTTGAGCTCTTCTTTTGATTTAAACAGGGAGCCTGATTCTAGACTGTTAATATCACCTTCCGAATCTTTAAAGGAAAACTGACTAACCTGTACTGTCTTCAGGGGAACCAAAGCAGCCCTTTGGGAAACTCCGGGTGCCCCTTCATCCACGATCTCACCACCTCCAAGCAGCTTCGCTTTCTTATGGGATTTTTGTTCATCCACATCCATATTCTGGGCTTCGGCCAAACTCCTCTTGGCAGCAATACTGACACCCTCTGTGATTTGTATCTCTGAACGAGATGCAGGATTTTCCTCTGCCTCAGCATTGGTCTCGTCAGTAAATGTGAGCAAATTAGCTGTCTCAGATAACCCTTCAACGGTTTGATGCTCAAACGGCTTGTTCCTGTTTGCTTGCTTTCTTAATGAAATTACCTGGTGGGGGTCGTAGCTCATACTTACATCCTTGATGAATTCCATGGGCTCCATCAATCTCTCTATACATGTCAGGGCACCTTTGCCTTTAAAAATGAAAGGGCCGACCTTAAAAGGAAATTTAATATTCAAAGATTTTTTGAAAGCACCGAAGTGCTCCTCCTCTGATAACAACCTTTGTCTCATAAACTCTAGAGCAAAAATTCTTGGAGTTAAAAAAGAAGGCAACCTATAAGGCTGACCAGTAAATCCGTACACTCTCAAGACAGTGTAATCTTTGTACAGGAACTAGTCTCCCACCCGTCCTTCGGGTGAGGACTGCATCAAATACTTCATTTCATCGAAGACCCGGGGCAATTCTCCATCAAACAAGATCCTGTATACTTCGGACATGATCGAATTGGCGAATTAGATCAAGTGGATTTGTCTTGGCAAATCAGGAGAGGATAGAGTACTCAAGAACTTCAATTCGGTAACATTGGAACATATCAACATGTTAAGCAAATGTGACTGAAATCTAAAAAACTGGACCTTGGGAAACTCAGTCAGCTGGAGGTGGATTGCCTCAGCAATATACTCGTCCAAATTAATCACAGGAGCTGACTGGGACTCGGGACTCAAAGAATTCACCTTTAATAGGAAACCAAGGACAACATGACCTACATGACAATCATCATCTAGACCCAACACCTGACAAACCAAAGACATCACTAATTGCACCTCAGCTCTGAAAACGTGCGGGGGGTAAGGTAAGGAGAGGTTTTCCAGGGACTGACCTTCCTTCAGGATACTTGACAGGAATCGAGAGCGAGCATCGAGTGGGCAATTTCGGAAAAACTCAGCAAGGATGGCTTCATTCATAGACTCACGGTTTCCAGGATAGCTTTCGGGCAAACTAAGATTTTCTCTAACTACTGAAGCATCAATTTTACACAATACCCTAGATGCAGACTGACTCACAATGACCCTCCGAGAGGGAGAATAATTTACTGCGCACCATTCGGCAAATTCAGGGAAGTGGAGGGTTTGTTCCAGGGCGAAAAAGTATAAAAAGGACTTGCACACATTCAGAACATCGTTTCCCTGCACAAAACAAGACCATAACCTTTCTTTACTGCCAGACACACTTCCTGTAGACAGGAAAGGGTCGCAGACACCTCTGTGCCTATCTACCAAGAATTCTTCCCTTTCATCCGGGGCCCGACCAGACACAGAAGCTTCGCTCTGTTGGTCCATTTCTTAATTTATAACACGAATTGGGTGAAGAAGTTACAGGTTTTGAGGTCCTACCTGGCTCACTGTGACGGCGTGTGCTCGGAACGCGCCTTGGTACTCGACAACTGGAAGCGCCCAAATTGACAGGTCCTTTTCGCCGGGTCCCAAGAAATAAAATAATCAGAGAAGACGTCAATTTTGCCTTTATAGGACCACCCTGATTAGACACGTGGGAAGCATTTATTTCCGCAACCACTACCTATCTCTAACAGCCGCGCATCTTTCTCTTCTGGGTTCATTCCCGACCGCCGATTTCTTCTGCGCCAATTCCTGCCCTTCAGATCACAAGCCACATGTCCTTCTCTGTCGGGCATCTTGGCGCTTAAGCACCGTGTAAGTTTCCATTCCGGGGTCACTCGTGGCCGTCGATGTGATGCACTTCCATCCCTCACCGTTGGATTAAAGCCACGTCCCATTTTCCGCTGAGCCATCCGACCTTAACTACCATGCAACTCTAGGTCCCGGACACACCCATAGCCGTTGATCTGATCTTCCTTTACCGACGGGCCATCGGATCATGTTTCACTTACCGATTCCGCTGGGATCTTTCCTTTTAACCGTCGAGCAACTTTGCTCAGCGGAATCGTTCCCAATCGTTGATGCGATCTTCCTTTGACCCCGCGCCGTCAGATCAAGCACCGTGTACCAAATTCCGCCGGGTAATCCGGGATTATCCTCCGCGCTTGTTCCTCCTCCGGAATTCTTTTTGGCCGTCGATGAGATGCACTGGCACTCCTCAACCGTCCGATCCTGTGACACGTACCACATTTTGCCGGGCGCTGTGGGTTTATTGGGTGTGCAAATTCCTATTCCGGAATCATTGTCAGCCGTTGATCCACTATGCCCTGATCTCCAACCGTCGGATCAAGCGGCACGTAACCAATTCCGCTGGGTAGTTCAAAGGTTATTCCACGTGCATGTTAATTTCTCGGGAACCAACATATCCGTCGATCTATGCTGTCTTCAATCCTCGGCCATTGGATCAACTTCCACGCACCCTTTCCACTGGAAGCCCTGACGCTTATCCGTCGAGCGAGTTCCGGCTGCGGAATCGATCTCGACCGTCGATGGGATCCGATTCCGTCCCTCCACCGTCGGATTGAGAGGATTATATGTGTTTCTGTCGGTCTTCCACTTCCTTAACTACCTTGCACTTTCAGACGACGAATGTAGCATGAGGCGTAGATCAACCCCGAACAAATGTTAGAACCCCCGATGTGTGCAGGCGGTTAAAGGCCCGAACTTCCCTTATCTTACTCGCATGTCTTGTCGGGCGGAAGGAGTATCAGCCATGGATTTGCTCCTCCTTTCAATCACAGCTTAGGATTTATTTCAACTTGGCTGCTCTTTAGACCATCAGGTCTCCTTTGTGCTATGCCTTTAACCCAAAGTATTTGAACGACATAATATTACCTCCCCTTAGTCTTATATCTCTTTTGTTGAATACAGGTGTTAACACTCATTTTCAAGCTAAGAGCACCATGTAAACCCATGGGCCCACTATTTCCTAGTTTTGAGTGATTTTCCATCACTCAGGTCAGAAAGCCCCAAAAATCAATTATTTATTACTTTAATTAATAAATTGATGAATAATGGAGCAAATGCAAAATCATAAATTAGTGGATTCTCAGCTGATTGACTGGATCTAACAAATCCTTGAGTGAAGGAGGTGATCAAATCAGATCGAGAGTTGATCTTCAGCTGTATTCATGGGGAATTGCACCCTCTCTCTCTCCTCCACACGTGTGGACTCTCCTGGATTCTCTGTGGACTAATGTGTCGGTTTATGGGTTGATGTGTCAGCTCAATCAAGGCCTCGATTGACAAGTAGGCTCAGCTTAGCTTCATATATGCATTGATTGACTCTCCATCAGCTGATTTGATCTGATTCCTTGGGAATTGCACCCCCCCTGGGCTGGATGTTTTGTTTTTTGTATATATCCTGGCTGAGGCTCCCTCTTGCAAGCTAGTTAGAGCTAGATTGAAGGGACTCCTATTGTAATTGTGTATTGATCATCATTTGTGAATAAAGAAGCTTTGGAGGCTATACCGTGTAGTGCATGTGTTTGTGTGGATTCTTAGTGCTATGCTGCTGATGTGGTAGCTGCAATTTCTTTCCAAATTCTGTGCCGCTTTTGTGTTCTGGCTTCAAGGATTCGGTTGAATCAAGTAAGGGTGTAAACTAGGAAAGTTATATTTCTTGATCTTGTTTATCCATATGATGTATGCTCAAGAATTTCAGTTGCATGCTTAAATAATATTATTTTTGCATGATCTTTCATTTTTGTTGCTTTATACATCTATATCCAGATCTCACGAGGTGTTGCGCAGGATTGTGTTATCTAGTTGCAGGTTCCTGATTGGATGAAGGTGTGGATCAAGATTGATGCCATTCCTTATCCAATAAGCTCAAGACTCTATCCCTCAGTGCTCAATAAAAGGGCCTCCTTTCAGCTTGCTCCATTCAAGCAACGAGCCGACGTTCTCTCCTCTTCTTCTCATTTCTTAAAAAATTCAATCTTTCGGTTACTTGTCTCTCCTTCTTATGATCAGATCTAGTTCTAGGAATTGAATATACATTATTAGATCTATTTCATAAGAGTCTTGCTGCTTAGATCTGTAGTTTCATAAAGATAGATCAAGGTGTAGGAATTGCCCTTTTTTGCAAGTAGCTTAATCATAGATCTAAAACTTGCTCATAAGGTAGTTTCTTTTCTCATTATTTAAAGATTTAAATTCTGCAATTAAATTGCACATGTTATTGGCTGCCCAAACAGCAAGCCAAGATCCCAAGGAAAGATTTCTTTCCTTGGTTCCTTTTTGCAAAACTAAATTACCCCAATTTGACAAAATTTTACTTAAGTTTTTTTTCGATAACTAGTGTAGTAACCCAAAACACTTTCAAAGTGTGTTTGGGCATATTTTATTCTGATTTATCGCTGTATTTTATCAGGTCCAACAAAAACAAGGAGGAAACACTGCCAAATTTCCAACTCTTGAACGAATCAGAGCTTCCCGGGAGCTTCCCCCACCACCTTGTTTAATTCTAGCTTGTTACAAGCTTGTTGTAAGCCTTTGGATCCTAGATAACAAGGACCAAAGTGCATTAATTTTAATTTTCTAATATTGTAAATCACTGCTAATAAAAATAAAAGGTCTTTTCGAATAGGCTCTTTCGAGCCTATTCACCATTCCCCCCTGGGAGGATTTGCGTCGGTGTCAAATTTTTACCTTCTGCTCATATGTTTTCAAACTAGAGTAGCTCTAGTATGCATGATAGTATACTTTGATTTAGTATCAATTTTATTTTCCATATTTGATATTTCAAATTAATCTTAATACTTACCCCATGACTTCCCGATTGACCCGAAAGGGGAAAGAGATGCGTGGTAGGACTAATTAGAAAACCGAAATTGTGTATCTATTTTATTTTCTGTCATTTGTTTTTCAGCTATTATAAAATTAACCACTCCTTGATTCCTCGATTGAGATACACTTGGATTGAAAGAGGTTCCTGGAGGGTTTTCTTTTTAACAAGAACACCTAATTTCAAAATTTACTAAAATTGACAAGACTCCGGTGTGTATGCTCTGCACTTGGCTACGGTTTATCCGATCAGTGAAGCTGTATCAAAAGCACTTGAGTGACTAGTATAATTAGAACTCACTTGAGTGACTAGTATAATTAGAACTCACTCTCCCAAATTGACAAACCATCAGGTGAAAATCCAACACCTAGATCAAACCATCATGGTGGCAAAATACGCAAAGGAAGCGGGAACTTCTGAAAAGTGACCTTGGGGTGCTGATCTCTGTCACACCCTAATGGGTGCATTATGAAAAATATCCCCAGAGACTCCATTCATCCCACATATTCCTTACGGGTAGCCTTGAAGGTCTAGTTTTGGACATACTCCAAGTACTCTCGGGTATATCTGGAGTCCACCCCTTCGCGTAATTTTAATCAACTCACACCTCAAATTTAACTTAAAATGTACCAAGAGGCAATTGTAAAACATTCACTCCAAGCACATGCAAGTACTTTAATTTTATTTTTTGACTCCATTCTAAGGCACTGGTTATTTTCTTGCTTTATATGTATATTGTGTCTCAGCATTGTGCTTTCGTGTGTTCATTTTTGTATCTTGTCATCTTTGATTGTCTATATTTAAATTTCAAACTCCCAAGTAACGCATCCAATTTAACATCACCATACTAAGTAATTATCCTTAGTAACTTAATAGGGTCTACCCCCCTTGGCTTCGTTAGGAGCTGAGCCTAAATGGAGGAGTCAAGAACAAGGTGACAGCCTTGACTCGAGACTTGCCCCCAAGGACACACCAAATGGCTTGAAGAATTTTGCCACATGACCCAGGTGTGTGTAAGGAGGCAACAAACTCCTTAGGCTTTAGTGGGGTGTCCATCATAAGCCCATAGAGTCATGGAAGATGGTTGTAGAATTGATGATCCAAGCTTCTGCCAAACCACAATAGACATGATGCACGTGGATGCCCCCTCATCCACTATGCATCGATGCACAACCAAGTTCCAGATGGACACTGGGATTTGGAAGACGATAGTGGAGGGCATGGGAATCTCTCCATTTTCTGTGTCAAAGGTGATCAGCTTGGAATTGGAGGGGTATACTGCCCCTAGAGTGACTAGTAAGGAATTTTTCTATGTTGGGCACATTTTAAGTACCTCAAGAGCAGACATGGTGGTTGGTGTTTGGGCCAAATCATCCACAATGCTATAGATGACTGCAGCTCTAGTTGTGGCATTATTGGCAATTTTGCGTATGGGGGGGTGCAGGAATGGGGGTAACTGGAGAGGTAAGTTGGTTGTCTTAGATGTAGATGCTGCTGACGAGTCAATAGGTTTGGTAGTGGTACCATATTGGTTTCATCTAGTTTGTAAGTGGACCTCTTCAGTGGTCAAGGGCATCAGGTGGGGGACACTTGTTTTAGCTGTGGGTGGTGCCCCTAGAGCCTTGGGATTGGCCTGGGGAGGGGTAGCAGTTGCCACCAATCCTTGGACTGGTAGTGGGTTTTGAAGCACCATGGGAGGAGGTCCTTGTGGTGCTGGGTTGGGTTGTGCTTGGTTTGTGGAATTGGCAGCCTATTGGGCCTCATTTCGAATGGCCTGCTTGGCACAACCAATGGGGGGGCACTTGAATGTATAGTGCCCATAGACCTCATAGAGTGTGCATGGTTGGTTTGTCCGCAATGGGGTTGTTAACCCAAAAATCCCCCACATAGCTCTCAATGGCCTACGCCACCCAAGGACACCATCCCACAACACTCATTTCACTCCATAAGACCTTCAATGACCTTCCATTTTCCCCCACACCTCCAAAAGAGCCCAAGGATGAAGAAAAGGGCTATAAACCCCAAAAAATAGCCCAAAATAGACCCCCAGGAGCTAAATCCCTCAAAAAGGGGCTAAAACCCTAAAAGGGCATAAAGTTAGGGTGGAAGGGGCTAAAGGCCCAAAAAATGGGCTAAAGCCTTAACCAAGGGCTTAAAAACCTAAAACCCCTTGGAAAAGCTATATAAGGAGGGTGGGGGGTCACTCTCAAAACACTTCTCATTTGCATATTGTTATGCTGCCCATGGATGCTTTGAGACCTCTTGCTCTCAAACCACCCACTCTCCCTCTTCTCCATCTCCATTTCCCCAAGCCATTGCTTCCCAACCAAGAGAGAGGTGCTCCCATGAGCTAGGGCATGGTGGCCCATTTCCACCTAAGTGAGGTATAGCTTCTTTTCATGCATGTTTATTTACTTGTTTTGTTTTCTAACCAATATTTCTAGTTGTAGGTTTGCCATTAAAATCATTTGCAGGTTGTCTTCATAGTAGTATAGGTTGATTTTGTAGGTTTTGGAGGAGGAACCCTAACCCACTATGTGCAGAGGGGTTCAACAGGGCTGCATCTCCATATTTATTTCTATTATTTGCTCTTGGATTTAGTTTACAATAGCTTCCATTTACTTTCCATATCTTAGATTAGCTCAGTTTCAATTCGCAACTCTATTTTTACCATTTTACATTCTGTTTTTTACTGTTTTCTAAGGGTAGAAACCTACCCTTGTGCCCTATAGGCACAAGGGAGCCATTTCTGCCCCTGTAGTGAGGAGAAATTCTCACTACAGCTTTGGTGACTCCCCTGGGTCAATCCCACAGGATCCCTGGGCAAAAATTTCAAGTTTTTCAAGTTTTTCAGTTTTTACCCTAGTTTTCAAAAATGTTCTGTTAAATCTTCTTAAATTTGCTTTATTTCTTGTTTTCTGTCACTACCGAAGCCTCTTCTAGGCTGAGCCAAGTCAGATTGACCCTAGTACTAGTTACTATTGGTCAGATCTAACCCTACAGCACCAAAACACCCCTTTCCAGTGTAGGTCACTCTTATCGGGGGAAAAGGTGAGGCAAGTCGCACTTAATTAGTAGACAGGCGCACCCAGGGCACACTTAATCCTCAGATAGGCATGACTTCATCCCATGAGCTCAATTTGCAGCTGTTTTGGCATTTTGTGCAACCCCTTTGCTCATTTTTGGAAAAATCTTGTGGCCCCCTCGCGGGATTTAGCCAGAAAGGTGCGGCCTGTCCCATAGAAGTTGTTTTTGAGTTTAATTAGCAGCAATTTTCAGTTTCAGAGGACTATTTGTGTGTCCCAGCCACCTTTGTCCTCCATTACAAGTCTCTTTTTATTCCAGTTTTCATTTTTTGCAAATAAATCAATGAACAATGTGTATATGCTAATCCAATCATTAAGGTTCAATAAAATGAATTAGCCTAACTAAAAGTAACATAAAATTAATCGTCTTGTTGCCCCCTTCCTCCTCTACCTAGTCATCACCCTCTGGGGTATTCTGGGATATGATGAAGGGACAGCTCGTATAGATCTAGGCACTCCATGACATTTTCCCCAAACCATTAAAACCAGGTGACCTAGAAGGTACGGGGGGTAGAGAAGGAGGACTTCTCATGGCACTAAGCATCCTCCCTGCTTGACCAACCTAGCACTTGGGAGGTGACCTGAGGATCTATGGATGGGCTTAGTCCCATTGTGTTGAGAGCCCAGCACCTTCTCTTGGTTGAAGAAGAATACCACTGAGAGGTAGACACTTAGTTAAGCCAACAATTCATGGTTAATCACCACATTTGCTTACAAATTTATGTTCTTGTTTGCATACAAAACCATGATGTGAGCTCTACCATGAATTCATAAACCATATTGCAAACCAAATACCAGAACAAGCAAGCAAACCAACACACCATACCACATAATTAACCCAACTCAGTTCATGACGCTGAGTGAGCCTTAAAAGTTACCAAATTTACACTAAGTTCAATCAACTCTACAGTCTTTGAGGACATAAGTCCCTGACTGCTACAACTATGGGAAGTACTTGGGATTTTCCTAGAAACTCATTGTGAGGAGTACCACAGGAACCCCAAAGTAGCTGGCCGCTCAGAGGAATTACCAAGCGAAACGGGCAACAGACCCTTCCGATTGAGTAGAGTTACTCATGACGAACAAGCCAAGCGTTGTCTTTTGGCAGTCTTGGTGGCCAAGAGACCACCTTCAGCCAGTAGGAAGCCATTGAAACTAGGGTCCAAATTTCATACCCCAGTTTCATACACATAAGCAAACAAAATTGATCCTCCACGATATTCCTCACACCTAAGAGGCGAACCACCACCATTTGAAACACTCAGTTGGCACCATCGTAGCCAGTCTTAGCGATCTCCCACACCATCAGAGGGCCACACAGCCTCTGATTCTGATTTAGACCCATATCAGTCTGACCCAAACCTCCACACTACACCATCTAGCCCCATGGCTATTGAAAACTTGGATCCATTTTTCTGTCTAACCTTAGCAAGTGGACCCATATCCACAGCACATCTTGGCACTCACAATGTGGTAAGTTGTCCAAACACAGTCATGCAGACTATCATTAGCCAGTTGCCACCACCCATAGTGACCAACCAAGCTGTCCCAGTGGCCACACATGGGGGTAGTGGCCCCTCCACACACATCGTCCCCCTTGCCACACAGGAGGGCAGTGCACCAACCACCCACATTTCCCCTACCACCATACATGGGGGAAATGCGCCCACTACCCATACCATTCCACCCACAACACTTGGGGGAATTGGCCCATCCTCCATGGTGCCACCAAAAGCACCCCCAGCCATGTAGATGCATTATGCACCTGCAAATCCCACTCCCATTGCAGCCCCATCCCACATCAACTTGGGGTCAAATTTACCATTCATAGCTCGTTTGAACTTGCTTGACCTGGATAGATTGAAAAATCACCCCATCTATCACCAAGATTTTTGGCCACCCATGCCAACTAAGCTACCTTCAAACATCCCAAAGTTTGAAGGCAAAGCCGGGGAATGTCCCCAAAATCATATAATGACATTCCATCTATGGTGCTCATCCAATAGAATAGTAGAAGACTCCATCAGACTAAGTCTGTTCCAACGCACCCTTACAGGTGTCACAGCCAAATGGTACATTGGGCTGCCATAAGCCAAATACCCCGACTTCAACTCCCTAGCCTTCATGTTCCTGCAGTATTTCCAGCTCCTTGTCAGATATGATGAGGGGGTGGAGATCCTGCTATCCTGTCGCCAAAACACGGCCACTCACATCAATGATCATATCCATGAGTGGCGGCGCCGCCGCAGCTTGTGCAAGATCCAACTTGATGAAAGGATCTTCTTGGATTGGTTCCTCAAGACTTTGCTCTTGCCCATCACAAAGGATGTTGCATCTAAACATCCCCAATCTGAAGAAGAGGCCATGCTGAAGGCCCAACAATTTGACCTCATCTACGCCCAGTCGGGATACTTGTATACCGTCATCCCAGACACTCCCCGTCCAAGCACCTCTTACAATGATGCACCGGGGGCATCCCACATAGCAAATGGCATTATAGGGTCAGTCTCTCAACAACCATCGCTTTGACTGACACCACCTGTTGTTGCACCACAACTAAGCAACACTACTAATTTTGCTTACCAAAACCAAGCTCCAGACTATGCTAGAATGATGTCTCAGTCTGGAGCGACAACTTCCTATGGACAACCTGCACCACTGCAGTAGGCCCAAGCTATGGCTTGGCCAACACAGCAGTATGTGGGGAAAATTCCCACATTCATTGCATCGCCACCCCCACAAATCTACTATGCACCACTAGTGCAACAAGTCCAAGCCCCCACCCGCTCCACCCACCCCGTTGGGACAAGTGTTTGCACAGCAAAACCATCCCAACCAGCCTGCCCCCAACAATCAACAAGGGGAAGCTAGAAATAACCGGCCCCGCAACCAGGGAAACAACCAACTGCAAGGAGGAGGTCAACAACCGAATCCTCCCAACAATGTCGCAGCAAACCAACTAGCCTAGAACCCCCCGCAACCAAATGCACCAAGATACAATGCCCCATTGTACACAAACCAACCATGCACACTCTGTGAGGTCTATGGGCACTATACATTCGAGTGCCCCCTCATGGGTCGTGCCAAGAAAGCCATTCGAAATGAGGCCCAATAGGCTGCCAACACCACAAACCAAGCACAACCCAACCCGGCACCACAAGGACCTCCTCCCATGGTGCTTCAAAACCCACTACTAGTCCAAGGATTGGTGCCAACCGCTACCCCTCCCCAGGCCAATCCCAATGCTCCGGTGGCACCACCTATGGCCAAAACAGGTGTCCACCACCTGATGACCATGACCACTAAAGAGGTCAACTTACAAACTAGATGAAACTAGTACGGTACCACTACCGAACCTGTTGACTCGCCAGTAGCATCTACATCTAATACAACCAACTTTCCTCTCTAGTTACCCCGGTTCATGCGCCCCCCCATATGCAGAATCACCAATAATGCCATAGCTAGAGCTGCTGTTAGCTATAGCGTTGTTGATGATTTGGCCCAAACGCCAACTACCATTTCCACTCTTGAGGTACTTAAAACATGCCCAATGTAGTGAAAATCCTTACTAGCCGCTCTAGGGGCAGTAGACCCCTGTGATTCCAAGCTGATCACCTTTGACACAGAAAATGTAGAGCCACACATACCCTCCACTATTGCCTTCCAAATCCCAGTCTCTATCTGAAACTTGGTTGTGCACCGATGCATAGTGGATGAGGGGGCATCCACATGCATCATGTCTACCTTGGTTTGGCAGAAGATTGGATCACCAATTCTACAACCATCTTCCACGACTCTGTGAGCTTATGATGGAAACCCCACTAAATCCCAAGGAATCCTCCCTCATGTCCCCATCACGTTAGCCAAGAAGACATTCATGATTGACATTGAGGTCATCAATGCTCAACTGGATTACAATCTCCTCCTTGGGACCCTCCTTGGGAGGAGTTACATGTATGGCATGTGAGCATTCGCGTCAACTTTCTTCTACCTCATGATGTTCCCCCATGAAGGGAAGATTGTAACGGTTGACCATCTCACCTACCATGATCCGCAAGGGTTAACAACGCTTGCCAACGTTATCCCTAACATCACCACCACTGAGCCACAAGGGGCGACCACACATGCTAACATCATGCCTGTAACCAACACTGTGGTTGAAAACACACCAGCTTCCCCACCGTTGAATGTGGGCCCTGGGTTGTTTACTGATCCCACCATGATGGCTCCTTTCCCATTGGTGTCACCACCACCGACACAGAAGAAAACTGTGGACTTATGCATGGTCTCGTCAAGCACTGTTGCACCCAAGCAGCAACCACAGCCGTAGCCCCAACCACTGTTGACTAAATTGTCATTGATACCAACAGGTGTTTATTAATGTGTCTTGGTGCCCCTTGAGGAGCCTCTGAGGGTTGAGTAAGTGTCAAGATCTAAGGAGACCTTTTGACTTTTTCCAAGCCCAATTCTGAAGCCCTTGGAGCCCTTGGTACATTTCCAAAAGCCCTGTAGGGTGCTTAAGCACCTCTAAGTTGGTTCGATGGTTCCCTGATTGTTTCATTGGTCTCCCAGTACAACCATGCCCTTCTTGCCCTGTATTGTGTCATTGGTGGGTTGAAAAAGTTGCTAGAGTCCACATGACCCTTTCAGTGGTCATTTACACTTGATGGAGGCCATGGTACCCTAGGAGAAGCCTAGGCACCCACACACCTTGATGGTTATGTGTCCTCACTTGTGGTGACTCTAATGACCTAACATAATACCCTAAAAACTCTTGTCTATGTTCCCTAAGCCCACTTGCTTTGCCCTTAAAACACAAATGTTGTCTTAATGATCCCCTTACACAAAGATCTCATGGTAACTCTTAAAGCATATAATCGTTACACTTTGTGATTCCCTAACATATGTTAACTTGTAATGAAATATTAAACATATTCTCCAACGTTGACAATTTGTTAAAGCCCTAATGACAAAAGGAAAGACCTCTTAACATAAATTAATGAAGTTAAAATCATAAGCTTAATATTTGATACCGTTGAAGCACCTTTAGTCACCCTTAAAAATTGGTTTAACTATTTAAAGGTTTTAATGAATAAAACACTTTTATTAATTAATAAAACCTTCAATCCTCATGAAAATCAGCCCTTTACAATAAGACATTTAAATGTTTAAATATTAAATAAATAAAACGTTTTTTTAAGGACTCAACTTATCCTTGAAGTCAGCCCCATAAAGTTTTGTTTGAATTAAATTAAAATTTATTTAAAACAAAATATCCTTTCAACATGTCGGCTCCATACTCTTCCTTAAAACATATATAAATACACCTTCAATTATCACAATCTAAAAGATACGTATGCAACAACTTAGTGTTGGAATTAAGGCTAAGTTAAAAGGTTTTCATTGACTAGAAAAGAGATTTTGTAGACCCGATTTTTGTAGATCCATTCTTTTTTGGCTTGCAACAGTTCCAAAATTTTTAAGATAGCAAAAGGCCCGAAATTTCCACAGGGATTGTCTTTGGTAAACAGTTCGAGTCTTAGTTTCTGGGTGGTAGTTGATTGAAGTTTTTTTTGTGGGAATAAATTGCCGCAACAGTTGAGAGGGTCATCGACGTTTTACAACAGTTCCAGAATTTTTAAGATAGCAAAAGACCCAAAATTTCCACAGGGATTGTCTTTGGTAAATATTTCAAGTCTTAGTTGTTGGGTGGTAGTTGATTGAAGTTTTTTTTTGTGGGAATAAATTGCCACAATAGTGGAGAGGGTGACCCATGTTTTACAACAATCCACTATCTGAATTATAAAGTACTACTGCTGCTCTCTATCTAGCCTTGAAATCTGCTATAGGATATTCAGCCCAAGTGAAAGGTTGACTTGCACAGTTAAAGATTCGTGGGCAGCAGTTGGAGTAAATTGCAGACCCGCATTTTTTTTTACAGAGAGAAATGTTTTATGACAGTCCAGTCTTAAGGCAGCAGACACTTCTTCCTCATCTGAATTTCCATAGTAAGGCATCCGAATTTTATAACAGTTCAACATCTCTGATTCTCCCTGGGCTGAGGCAGAAGTTTCGTGGGTAGAATGAGAATTCACAGCTGCAACAGAAAAGTTTGTTAAAGTTTTTATCTGTAAATTTTTGCATGCCATAGTTCATGTTTTTGGGTTACAAGCTTGTCACAATCCAAGATTTGGAGGAGTTTTCAGTTGGTTGCTGTTTTATCTTACAAGAGAGAAATCCAGCTTTATTATAGTCCAAGTTTTTTTTGAAAAGGTTACAGTTGGCTTTGTCAAGTTCACATCTCCCAGTTCTGAGAATGTGATTACAGTCTTGAGGTAGTGTATGATAATGACAGTGCTGCCAATTTTTTTGTGACATAGCAAGCTGTCCACAAACCAAATCATTCAGCATCCAAGTTTGCAAAGCTGTGAGGTAGTCAAGTTGAAGTCTTGTCGAATAGTAATGACCAGGAGTTAGGCAGCAGTCAAAAGTCACTACACAGTAGCATATAGTGACATGAAGACAAGCTATGACCACACAGTGATGACTGGGTCTGTGTACTTTGATATGGATTTATTCATGATGTAAATAGTCCATACTTGACTAAGTAATTCTGCCCTCTTACAGTTCCCGTATAAGGTCAAATCTGAAGTCTTCCATACAAGCACAGTATTAAGTGACAAGTCAAAAGTTGGGATCTTCTATGACAAGGTATGTGTGCAAAGAGTACAAGTATATATATACATTGTTGTATTTTATGAAGTATACTGTGAATTATATGATTATGTGAAGTAGTGAATGTAAAGTGTTGTGCAAGTGTATGTTAGCAAAGGCATGTATAGTAGAGTGTACATTGGAGTGTACAAGTGTGCACAATGTACAATGATATGTAGTAGCATGAAGGGGTATGTTCAAGTATAGAAAACAATGAAGCATGAAGATATTGCAATGACGATGCACACTCTCCTTGACACGTGCTATGATATGATGCGGTGATGCTCTGCTATACTTTATCATATACCTATATGCCATGGTATTCTTCTATGCACTATGATGATGCATGTCTTGTGTTCAGCATAAGCAGAGCAGAGTTACTTGTTCAGTAATTGTTTGTGATGAGAGGTACATGAGAAGTATCTGGCAGTGACATTTGCAGCAGATTTAGAGATTGGATTAGCATCGGTTGCCTTATGAGAAATTGGTTTGACTTAGATTGGTTGAGTTGTATGAGCAGTTGGTTTGATTCAGGTGGACAGGTTTTGGTGTGTAGACTCAGATTGACTTAGTTGGTTGATGTGAGAAATAGATTGATTGGTACAGGTTGATTGTACATGTTGATGAGTATTGTGATACTGTGGATAGTGATCAGTTGATGAGTAGTGATCAAATATTGAGCAGTGGCTAGTAGTGGCAGTGGTTGTGCGGTGTGGTATAGATTGTGCAGTGTAGCACAAGTGTTATATAACAGGTCTGCATGATCAGTGCAGTTGTGGTTCAGCTGTTTCTATCTTCATATCAGGGTGGCAAGATGGGGCAAGGAAAGGAGGTCATAGCCTCCTTCCAGTGGAAGCCGAAAAACTAGGGAGTGGTATCTTCCTTCAGGTTGTAGCCTGTAAATCAGGGGGTCGTAGCCTCCTTCCAGTTGAATCTAGAAAAATTGAAGTCTATATAATAAGGGAGTTGTTCCTTTCATCCAATTATTTCTGGACAACTATTATTAAAAAGGCTTCTATGGTTTCCCCCCCAGGACTTGGGTTTCCACGTAAAAATCCTGTGTACTGTGTTGCTATGCTTTCTATGTAATGATGATGATATGATGATGATAACAATGTTGATGATGATATAATGATGATGTGATAATGCATAATATTGAATAAGTTGTTGATTATAAAAGTTGAAAAAGTAATAAAGACTGCACACACAAATTCACCCCCCCTCTCTGTGTTCCTGGTGTGTCCAACAATTGGTATCAGAGTCGTTCCTTCACAGAAAGCCTTATCAGCTTGAAGGAGATCTTTCACACACCATGGGGTTCTCAGTGAATGGAGTACCATTGTCATGTGAGTCAAATTATTACTTGATCTGGAAAATGAGACTGCAAGCCTATCTTGAGGCAATTTGTGTATGGAAGTCAGTTGTTACTACATATACAGCTCCAAAGAAAGTGAAAACATCAGCTCAAAAAGAAGCAAAGAAAAATAATTCTATCGCTATGGAAGCCATCCTCAAAGGCCTATCATATATCCAAAAGAAGAATATAGGGAAGTGCATCTCAGCTAAGGAACTATGGCTCAAATTAGAGCAATAATACTCCAATAAAGAAGAGGAAGCATAGGTTATGGAATTAATGCTTGAAGATCTAACAGACCTCCAAAAGGAGAAAATAGGAAAGTGCAACTCAGCTGAAGAATTGTCGTTCAAAATAAATCAACTAAATGAAGAACAAGAAGCAAAAGACTGGTCAGTACGAGATCCAGGTAAGTATGAAGGTATGTTCCCTGAACACTCTATTTGTAATTATTTTAAAGATACATGTTAATTAGGTATAGAAAATAAGAGCTATTCTGAATTAATTGAATGCAACACTTCAAATTATGATGAAAATCCTTGCTCTCCGATGAGTAATACAAATTTAGTTGATATTATGATAGACGATGAAATTAATAATGTTTCACAAGAAGTGAAAAATCTATGTGAACAGAAACAGGTATTGCAAGAGAAATTGGACAAAGCGGAGAAGAAAAATCAAGAAGAATCTGAGAAGGCCACACAGACCATAAATAATCTGAAACTCCAAATTGAAGAAGCTACCAGAATCAAAGAATCCATATCCAAATATTTGAAAGACAAACTTGAGAAGTCAGCTACAGAAATTGAAAATCACTCGGAATAAATTGTCAAGCTCAAAATACTACTAGAAGATAAGGAAGAAGAATTGATCTGCAAGCTACAAGACAAAGACAATGAGATAAGCTCTTATAAGGCTAAAGAAATATTGGAAGTGAAGTTAAGAAGAAAACAAGAACTTGAAATCAAATCCTTGAAGGTAGAGTTACGAAAGGTATGTCTGACAAACTTTGAATTTGAAAAGGACCTCTCAGAACTGAGAAAGGAGAATCATATACTACAAGGTCAACTACAAAAATTCCATGACGATGATCAGAATTCAAAAGGAAAGATGGAGGTCAATATCTTTGCGCTAAACAAACAGGTAGAAGAAGTTAAGAAGATAGAAGAATATCTAACAAGACAACTCCAAGAAAAGATAGAAATTTTTCAAAAGCAAGAATTGAAGATCCTCTCCTTGAGGGAAGACCTCAACAAAACAACTACTCAGTTAAAGACAAATTCGAATATCGAGAAGAACATTCAAGAAAGTAAAATCTCTATAGTAAGATAAGAAAAGGCTAATAGTAATACATGTATTCTTAGAAGATCCCATGATTAACAAGAATCAAGAGAAGTTACTGCTCAAAGATATCCTATAAGGTTCCATGGTCATTGCTATAAGTGTTACAACTATGGTCACAAAGCCATTCTTTGCAGAGCTCATGACAGAATCACTTCAGAAAGAAATAAAAGTACACTTTCAATGCAGTGCTACAATTGTTATCATTATGGTCATTTCACAAAACATTGCAAAGTGTAGGGGAAGGTTAAAGTTTGGAGAAGAAAGCAAGTTCAATCGAATGACATGATGAACCATCATCCTACCAAAGTATGGAGAATAAAGTTAGTAGAACAAAACAAAAATGATGAAAATCTTGGCCAATGCCATTTTCAGGACTATTGACCAGTGATATGAAGTGTACAAAGAATGTGTAAAATGAGATATGTACCTGATTATCAGATTTGAGTATTGTATAGTAGTTGGTTCTAGAAGTATTCATGGGATAGAATACAATTCCATCAAAGAAGCATCAATGCTCATTGATAAGGGAAGAAGTAGCGCCAAAAGAAGTTCTTAGTGTCATTAATGCAAAGGAAGAAAAGTTGAAAAGGAAGAGAAGTTGATGACAGTGGGAGCATGGCCTAAGGGGGAGCATTCCCTGAGGGGGAGCATTATGATCAAAGGATGTTCCCTTTGCCATTGATGCCAAAGGGGGAGAAAAAGTTGAACAAGGTAGGTAAAAGAAGCATGATCTAAGGGGGAGTTGTGTGGACAAAGGAAGCTCATTTGAAAGGGGACCTTTGGAGTTGTCATCAATGACAAAGGGGGAGATTGTTGACTAAATTGTCATTGATGCCAACAGGTGTGTATTAATGTGTCTTGGTGCCCCTTGAGGAGCCTTTGAGGGTTGAGTAAGTGTCAGGGTATAAGGAGACCTTTTGACTTTGTCCAAGCCCAAGTCCGAAGCCCTTGAAGCCCTTGGTACATTTCCAAAAGCCCTGTAGGGTGCTTAAGCACCTCTAAGTTGGTTCGATGGTTCCCTGATTGTTTCATTGGTCTCCTAGTACAACCATGCCCTTCTTTCCCTGGATTGTGTCATTGGTGGGTTGAAAAAGTTGTCAGAGTCCACATAACCCTTTCAGTGGTCATTTGCACTTGATGGAGGTCGTGGTACCCTAGGAGAAGCCTAGGCACCCACACACCTTGATGGTTATGTGTCCTCACTTGTGGTGACTCTAATGACCTAACATAGTACCCTAAAAACTCTTGTCTATGTTCCCTAAGCCCACTTGCTTTGCCCTTAAAACACAAATGTTGTCTTAATGATCCCCTTACACAAAGATCTCATGGTAACTCTTAAAGCATATAATCATTACACTTTGTGATGCCCTAACATATGTTAACTTGTAATGAAATATTAAACATATTCTCCAACGTTGACAATTTGTTAAAGCCCTAATGACAAAAGGAAATACCTCTTAACATAAATTAATGAAGTTAAAATCATAAGCTTAATATTTGATACCTTTGAAGCACCTTTAGTCACCCTTAAAAATTGGTTTAAATATTAAAAGGTTTTAATGAATAAAACACTTTTATTAATTAATAAAACCTTCAATCCTCATGAAAATCAGCTCTTTAAAACAAGACATTTAAATGTTTAAGTATTAAATAAATAAAACTTTTTTTTTAAGGACTCAACTTATCCTTGAAGTCGGCCCCATAAAGTTTTGTTTGAATTAAAATTAAAATTTATTTAAAACAAAATATCCTTTCAACATGTCGGCTCCATACTCTTCCTTAAAACATATATAAATACACCTTCAATTATCACAATCTAAAAGATACGTATGCAACAACTTAGTGTTGGAATTAAGGCTGAGTTAAAAGGTTTTTGTTGACTGGAAAAGAGATTTTGCAGACCCAGTTTTTGCAGATCCATTCTTTTTTGGCTTTGAACAGTTCCAAAATTTTTAAGACAGCAAAAGACCTAAAATTTCCACAGGGATTGTCTTTGGTAAACAGTTCGAGTCTTAGTTGCTGGGTGGTAGTTGATTGAAGTTTTTTTTGTGGGAATAAATTGCCGCAATAGTGAAGAGGGTGACCCACATTTTACAACAGTTCCAAAATTTTTAAGACAGCAAAAGACCCAAAATTTCCACAGGGATTGTCTTTGGTAAACAGTTCAAGTCTTAGTTGCTGGGTGGTAGTTGATTGAAGTTTTTTTGTGGGAATAAATTGCTGCAACAGTGGAGAGGGTGACCCACATTTTACAACAGTCCACTGTCTAAATTATAAAGTATTACTACTGCTCTCCATCTAGTCTTGAAGTCTTCTATAGGATATTCATCCCAAGTGAAAGGTTGACTTGCACAGTTAAAGATTTATGGGCAGCAGTTGGAGTAAATTGTAGACCCTTTTTTTTTTACAGAGACAAATGTTTTATGACAGTCCAGTCTTAAGGCAGCAAACCCTTCTTCCTCATATGATATTCCACAGTAAGGCATCCGAATTTTACAACAGTTCAACATCTCTGATTTTCATTGGGTTGAGGCAGAAGTTTCGTGGGTAGAAGGAGAATTCACAGCTGCAACAGAAAAGTTTGTTAAATTTTTTATCTCTGAATTTTTGCATGCCATAGTTCATGTTTTTGGGTTATAAGCTTGTCACAATCAAAGATTTGGAGGATTTTTCAGTTGGCTGTTGTTTTATCTTACAAGAGAGAAATCCAGCTTTATTATAGTCCAAGTTTTTTTTGAAAAGGTTACAGTTGGCTTTGTCAAGTTCACATCTCCCAGTTCTGGGAATGTGATTACAGTCTTGAGGTAGTGTATGATAATGACAGTGCTGCCAATTTTTTTGTTACATAGAAAGATTTACACAAACCAAATCATTCAGCATCCAAGTTTGCAAAGCTGTGAGGTAGTCAAGTTGAAGTCTTGTCGAATAGAAATGAGCAGGAGTTAGGCAGCAGTCAAAAGTCACTACACAGTAGCATATAGTGACATGAAGACAAGCTATGACCGCACAGTGATGACTGGGTATGTGTACTTTGATATGGAGTTATTCATGATGCAAATAGTCCATACTTGACTAAGTACTTCTGCCCTCTTACAGTTTGCGTATAAGGTCAAATCTGAAGTTTGCCATACAAGCACAGTATTAAGTGACAAGTCAAAAGTTGGGATCTTCTATGACAAGGTATGTGTGGAAAGAGTACAAGTATATATATACATTGTTGTATTTTTTGAAGTATACTGTGAATTATACAATTATGTGAAGTAGTGAATGTAAAGTGTTGTGCAAGTGTATGTTAGCAAAGGCATATACATTGGAGTGTACAAGTGTGCACAATGTACAGTGATATGTAGTAGCATGAAGGGGTATGTTCAAGTATAGAAAACAGTGAAGCGTGAAGATATTGCAATGATGATGCACACTCTCCATGATACATGTCTTGACTTGATATGATGATGCACACTCTCCTTGATACATGTCTTGACTTAATATGATGATGCACACTCTCCTTGACACGTGCTATGATATGATGTGGTGATGCTCTACTATACTTTATCATATACCTATATGCCATGGTATTTCTCTATGCACTATGATGATGCATGCCTTGTGTTCAGCATAAGCAGAGCAGAGTTACTTGTTCAGTAATTGTTTATGATGAGAGGTACATGAGTAGTATGTGGCAGTGATATCTGCAGTAGATTCAGAGATTGGATTGGCATAGGTTGCCTTATGAGAAATTGGTTTGAATTAGATTGGTTGAGTTGTATGAGCAGTTGGTTTGATTCAGGTGGACAGGTTTTGGTGTGCAGACTCAGATTGACTGAGTTGGTTGATGTGAGAAATAGATTGATTGGTACAGGTTGATTGTACATGTTGATGAGTATTGTGATACAGTGCATAGTGATCGGTGGATGAGTAGTGATCAAATAATGACCAGTGGCTAATAGTGGCAGTGGTTGTGCAGTGTGGTATAGATTGTGCAGTGTGGTACAGATTGTGCAGTGTAGCACAAGTGTTGAATAATAGGTTCGCAGGATCAGTACGGTTGTGGTTCAGCTCTTTCTATCTTCATATCAGGGTGGCAGGATGGGGCAAGGAAAGGAGGTCGTAGCCTCCTTTCGGTGGAAGCCGAAAAAAACTAGGGAGTTGTAGCTTCCTTCAGGTTGTAGCCTGTAAATCAGGGGGTCGTAGCCTCCTTCCAGTTGAAGCTGGAAAAATTGAAGTCTATATAATAAGGGATTTGTTCCTTTCATCCAGTTATTTCTGGACAACTATTATTAAAAAGGCTTCCGTGGTTTTCCCCCCAGTACTTGGGTTTCCACGTAAAAATCTTGTGTACTGTCTTGCTATGCTTTCTATGTAATGATGATGATATGATGATGATGATATAATGATGATGTGATAATGCATAATATTGAATAACTTGTTGATTATAAAATTTGAAAAAGTAATAAAGACTGCACACATAGATTCACCCCCCCCCTCTCTGTGTTCCTAGTGTGTCCAACAATTGGTATCACAGCCGGTCCTTCACAGAAAGCCTTATCAGCTTGAAGGATATCTTTCACACACCATGGGGTTCTCGGTGAATGGAGTACCATTGTCATGTGAGTCAAATTATTACTTGATCTGGAAAATGAGACTGCAAGCTTATCTTGAGGAAATTGGTGTATGGAAGTCAATTGTTACTGGATATACAGCTCTAAAGAAAGTGAAAACATCAGCTCAAAAAGAAGCAAAGAAAAATAATTCTATGGCTACGGAAGCCATCCTCGAAGGCCTAGCAGATATCCAAAAGAAGAAGATAGGGAAGTGCATCTCAGCTAAGGAATTATGGCTCAAATTAGAGCAATACTACTCCAATAAAGAAGAGGAATCAGAGGTTATGGAATTAATGCTTGAAGATCTAACAGACCTCCAAAAGGAGAAAATAGGAAAGTGCAACTCAGCTGAAGAACTGTCGTTCAAAATAAATCAACTAAATGAAGAACAAGAAGCAAAAGACTGGTCAGTACGAGATCCAGGTAAGTATGAAGGTATGTTCCCTGAACACTCTATTTGTAATTATTTTAAAGATACATGTTTATTAGGTATAGAAAATAAGAGCTATTCTGAATTAATTGAATGCAACACTTCAAATTATGATGAAAATCCTTGCTCTCCAATGAGTAATACAAATTTAGCTGATATTATGATAGACTATGAAATTAATAATGTTTCTCAAGAAGTGAAAAATCTATGTGAACAGAAATAGGTATTGCAAGAGCAATTGGACAAAGCCGAGAAGAAAAATCAAGAAGAATCTGAGAAGGCCACAAAGACCATAATTAATCTGAAACTTCAAATTGAAGAAGCTACCATAATCAAAGAAGCCATATCGAAATATTTGAAAGAAAAACTTGAGAAGTCAACTACAGAAATTGAAAAGCACTCGAAAGAAATTGTTAAGCTCAAAATACTACTAGAAGATAAGGAAGAAGAATTGATCCGCAAGCTACAAGACAAAGACAATGAGACAAGCTCTTATAAGGCTAAAGAAATATTGGAAAATAAGTTAAGAAGAAAACAAGAACTTGAAATCAAATCCTTGAAGGTAGAGTTACAAATGGTATGTCTGACAAACTTTGAATTTGAAAAGGACCTCTCAGAATTGAGAAAGGAGAATCATATACTACAAGGTCAACTGCAAAAATTCCATGACGATGATCAGAATTCAAAAGGAAAGATGGAGGTCAATATCTTTGCGCTAAACAAATAGGTAGAAGAAGTTAGACAACTCCAAGAAAAGATAGAAATTTGTCAAAAGCAAGAATTGAAGATCCTCTCCTTGAGGGAAGACCTCAACAAAACAACTACTCAGTTAAAGACAAATTCGAATATCGAGAAGAACATTGAAGAAAGTAAAATATCTATAGTAAGAGAAGAAAAGGCTAACAATAGTACATGTATTCTTAGAAGATCCCATGATTAGCAAGAATCAAGAGAAGTTACTGCTCAAAGATATCCTATAAGGTTCCATGGTCACTGCTATAAGTGTTACAATTATGGTCACAAAGCCATTCATTGCAGAGCTCATGACAGAATCACTCGAGAAAGAAATAAAAGTACACTTTCTATTCAGTGCTACAATTGTTATCATTATGGTCATTTCGCAAAACATTGCAGAGTGCAGGGGAAGGTTAAAGTTTGGAGAAGAAAGAAAGTTCAATCAAATGACATGAGGGTGATTCCATGAAGATGGGTAACACTTTTTGGCCAAATTTGGCGATGAAAACCTGATTTTTTACTCATGTGCTAGATAGAAGCCCTCAAAACGCATATATGCCATGTGAATTTTGACTTGCAGTAAAAAAACAAATTGTAGAATATTATGTTGGCTTCATAGTGATATTTTTTTAAAAATATTCCGATGTCATTTAATGTGTGAATTTTTGCATTTAATGAACTGTGTGACCTTAAAAATTTGAAGAAGCTAATAAGTGGCTCGTGTCCACGTAGAGTAATTCAATCTTGCATTAATAATTTAAAATAAATAAATATATGAGTATGATCTACATAAAATGCAGTGTGATGTGCATATTTGTTTGTTAATTTTTTTCGCATTATACAATTATTTATTATTTTTCGAAAGTGACCACATTCGATTTCAGCATCGTTTTAAACACATATTTGTCCACGTAAAGGAATTTTTTCAATTTTTTGAAAAATTGAAAAACCAAAGATACCCTTTTGAAGAGGACACGTCGATATGTGATGTGTGCATTTTTAAGAATTTTTTGGTTGTGTAGTTTTAACTTTGCGGATTTTTCTTTGAGCTTCTTTGAAGTTGCAATGTGGTTTTCTAAGTATAAGTTTTAGAAGTAATTAAAAAATAAATATCATATGAATGCCAAAATGCGTGTATGATACCTCAATGGATAGAAGATTCGTTGGTGAATTTATCGGTATCAACTCCACTCAGTTATGTGCTAGGAATGGAAGGGTTTACACCTCTGCAAGGCACAAGAAATTTTCCATTTGTTTGAATGAGGGCTAAGTCTGTTTTTTTAAGCCCTCGACCGAGGTATGAACCTCGACCGAGGTATTTAGATACCTTGGTCGAGGGCTTAACAAGCCCTCGGTCAAGATATTAAGACCTCGGTCGAGGGCTTAACAAGCCCTCGACCGAGGTGCATTTTTCTGTTTTTGCCGAGATTCACTTGCCAAAAAGTGTTACCCAGGTCCGTGGATTCACCCATGAACAACCATCATCCTACCAAATTATGGAGAATAAAGTTTGTAGACCAAAACAAAAATGATGAAAATCTTGGCCAATGCCATTTTGAAGACTGTTGACCAGTGATATGAAGTGTACAAAGAATGTGTAAAAGGAGATATGTACCCAATTATCAGATTTGAGTATTGTATAGTAGTTGGTTCCAGCAGTATTCATGGGACAGAATACAAGTCCATCAAAGAAACATCAATGCTCATTGATAAGGGAAGAAGTAGTGCCAAAAGAAGTTCTTGGTGTCATTAATGCAAAGGAAGAAAAGTTGAAAAGGAAGAGAAGTCGATGATAGGGGGAGCATGGCCTAAGGGGGAGCATTCCCTGAGGGGGAGTAGTATGATCAAAGGATTTTCCCTTTGCCATTGATGCCAAAGTCAGAGAAAAAGTTGAACAAGGTAGGTAAAAGAAGCATGATCTAAGGGGGAGTTGTGTGGACAAAGGAAGCTCATTCGAAGGGGGAGCTTTGGAGTTGTCATCAATGACAAAGGGGGAGATTGTTGACTAAATTGTCATTGATGCCAACAAGTTTGTATTAATTTGTCTTGGTGCCCCTTGAGAAGCCTCTGAGGGTTGAGTAAGTTTCAGGGTCTAAGGAGACCTTTTGACTTTGTCCAAGCCCAAGTCCGAAGCCCTTGGAGCCCTTGGTACATTGCCAAAAGCCCTGTAGGGTGCTTAAGCACCTCTAAGTTGGTTCGATGGTTCCCTGATTGTTTCATTGGTCTCCCAGTACAACCATGCCCTTCTTTCCCTGGATTGGTTCATTGGTGGGTTGAAAAAGTTTCCAGAGTCCACATGACCCTTTCAGTGGTCATTTTCGCTTGATGGAGGTCATGGTACCCTAGGATAAGCCTAGGCACCCACACACCTTGATGGTTATGTGTCCTCACTTGTGGTGACTCTAATGACCTAACATAATACCCTAAAAACTCTTGTCTATGTTCCCTAAGCCCACTTGATTTTCCCTTAAAACACAAATGTTGTCTTAATGATCCCCTTACACAAAGATCTCATGGTAACTCTTAAAGCATATAATCGTTACACTTTGTGATGCCCTAACATATGTTAACTTGTAATGAAATATTAAACATATTCTCCAACGTTGACAATTTTTTAAAGCCCTAATGACAAAAGGAAAGACCTCTTAACATAAATTAATGAAGTTAAAATGATAGGCTTAATATTTGATACCTTTGAAGCACCTTTAGTCACCCTTAAAAATTGGTTTAAGTATTAAAAGGTTTTAATGAATAAAACACTTTTATTAATTAATAAAACCTTCAATCCTCATGAAAATCAGCCCTTTAAAACAAGACATTTAAATGTTTAAATATTAAATAAATAAAACATTTTTTTTAAGGACTCATCCTTGAAGTCGGCCCCATAAAGTTTTGTTTGAATTAAAATTAAAATTTATTTAAAACAAAATATCCTTTCAACATGTCGGCTCCATACTCTTCCTTAAAACATATATAAATACACATTCAATTATCACAATCTAAAAGATACGTATGCAACAACTTAGTGTTGGAATTAAGGCTGAGTTAAAAGGTTTTCATTGACTGGAAAAGAGATTTTGCAGACCCGATTTTTGTAGATCCATTCTTTTTTGGCTTGCAACAGTTCTAGAATTTTTAAGACAGCAAAAGACCCGAAATTTCCACAGGGATTGTCTTTGGTAAACAGTTCAAGTCTTAGTTGCTGGGTGGTAGTTGATTGAAGTTTTTTTTGTGGGAATAAATTGCCGCAATAGTGGAGAGGGTGACCCACCCCGACCCAAAACGGCCAGGGGAAAGAACACCAAAGCCACCACAGAACCATGATAAATCCCACGTTGTGTCGTCTGTGAACAGCAAGGCCATCCATCTCAGGATTGCCCTGAAATTCCAGTGATCCATGTGCATCTGGATGCCATGGATACAAATGAAAACATCCCCGTGGTTGAACTCACAACCACGCCAGTAGTAAAGAATAAGGCATTGAGGGAAAACCATGCTTGTGCCCTTTGCGGCCTCTATGGACATTACTCCCACCATTGCCAAGACTTACCCAAATTTTGAATGGCTCTTGCTGACCTCTGTCACCATTCCCTTGAGCCTGAGATCACCTTGATCGAAGAAGTTCACCCACCACCTCCTTCGTCAGACACCATGTCCATTTACATGATGTCTAGTTCGCTCGACCAGCTCATCCCCATCTCCAACAATGGTCCATCAGACCTGTCTCTTCACTGCTTCAACAACGATGACGAGATACTTGAAGCTCTATCCGCCATGGAATAACCATGGGATGACATGCACCATCGCTTGTTCTTCCTCCCAGAAGAACTTGTGTTGCAGTCTGACTAGTTTTCCATGGAGACCAAAGATTTCATCCATGGGAAGGTTGATTGGTTCAAGAACCCAATCCCAGCACTAGATGCCTTCAAAGAAGGGAACATGGTGAACATTTTGGCAACCATTAAAATCAACATCTCAACCAACTCTGATATCATTGAAGAAATCATGCTGGGGGCATCTTGCTCCCCGGAAGAGGTCGATATCTACACTGCTCTCTTTCAAAAATTCTATGACATCTTCGCCTGGTCATACACTGAAATTCCCGGCTTAGATCCATCCATTATGGAACACCACATCAACACATGGCCGGATGTGGCACCCATCCATCAGAAGCAACGGCCCATCCATCCATCCAAAGTGGCTGCAGTGAAAGCCAAGATAGAGAAGCTGCACACAACCAGCTTCATTTATCCCATTGCATACACAACTCGGGTTTCTAATCCTGTTCCTGTGAATAAAAGACAAGGTTCCATTCGTGTTTGCATAGACATCCATGATCTCAATGGGGCATGTCACAAAGACAACTTCCCCACAATGTTCATCGACTAGATCATCGATGCATGCATTGGACATGAGGCCTTCTCCTTCATGGACGGTTTTTCCGGATACAACCAAATCCAAATCTAGAAAGAAGACCATTACAAAATGGCATTCACAACCCCATGGGGCACATTCGCCTATTGAGTCATGCCCTTTGGTCTCAAAAATGCTGGAGCCACCTTCCAGCATGCCATGACATATTGTTTCCATGATTTAATTCACATCATCTTGGTCTACTTGGATGATCTCACCGCTTGATCATGAAAACAACCACAACATATAGATGACTTGCGGCAAGTATTTTTATGTTGCCACAAGTACAACATCTGCCTAAAACCCCTCAAGTGCGTTTTTTGTGTCCCAGTAGGCCATTTACTTAGATTTATCGTCTCCCACAAAGGGATAACAGTTGATCCCCTCAAAGTTCAAGCCATCCTTGATCTTCCTCCCCCAAGAACTCAACACCAACTACAAAGCCTACAAGGCAAGGCCAACTTCATTCTCTGCTTTGTGCCAGAGTATGCAACAAAATCCTATGGATTCATCCACCTGCTCCACACAAAAAACCCATTCATTTGGGATCAACAAGCACAAGAATCATTCAAGGCACTCAAAGAAGCCCTGGCTTCTGCACCATTACTCTCACCACCAGATTTCACCCGAGACTTCATCCTTTATGTGTCAGCCTTAGAAAATTCCATTGCCAGAGTCTTGGTCCAAGAAGATGATGATTTCCATGAGCATGTGGTTTACTACATTAGTCAGAAGCTAACAGGGCCCCCATTATGAAATTCACCCGATGAGAAACTAGCCCTAGCCGTCATCTTCTCGACTCAAAAATTGTGCCTCTACATCATTGCCAACCATACTCGAGTAGTGGCTGATTCAAACCCAATGTAGTACCTCTTAAGTTGCCACCTTCTATAAGGTCAAGCAACCAAATGGGTAGTTGTCCTCCAAGAGTTCGACCTAGAGTTTGTGTCCCAAAAAAGCACAAAGGCACTTTCACTAGCCACACTCATGACCGATCTTCCCCCATTAACCGCATCATCCCCCCCCATGAATGATCTCCCTGATGAATTCCTATTCGTCATATCTATTGATGACCCATGGTATGGACACATCCTTCTTTATTTACGAATGCAAAAGTTCCCAGTGCACTTCAATCATGAGGATAGGCGATGCATCCAACATCAAGTCATTCGCTACTTGCTGGTTGGAGATGTTTTATATCATCGAGGCATTGATACCATCTTGTGTCATTGCCTCACCCATGACGAGGCTGATACCATCCTCAATGACAGTCATAGAGGAGCATGTGGTGGTCACCTTTCAGGACTAGCAACCGCCCAAAATATTCTTCGCGTTGGCTATTTCTGTCCTTTTGTCTTTGCTAATTGCATAGAGGTAGTCAAACATTGCCACAGTTGTCATCTTTTTTCCCCAAAGAAAAGAACACCCCCTGCACCATTACATCCTGTAATCACAGTCAGGCCCTTCTACAAATGGGCAATCGACTTTATGACCATCAACCCTATTTTGGCTAATGGCCACAAGTACATTATCATGGCAGTCGATTACTTCACCAAGTGGGCCGAAGCCATGCCCACATTTGATTGCAAAGCCAAAACTGCAGCATGTTTCTTCTTCAACCATGTCATTACACGGTTTGGTGTCCCCAAACAATTAGTCTCCAATCATGGGGCGCACTTCGAAGACGCCGTATGGGCTGAATTATCAACCATGTTGAAATTTGAACACGAGTACTCTTTCTCCTACTACCCTCAAGGAAATGGCCAAGTTGAAGCAGTCAACAAAATCATCAAAACAATGCTCCAATAGATGGTAGGAAATCACAAAACCAACTGGCATCACATGCTATTCTCTGCCCTATGGGATTATCGTACATCCACAAAAACCACAACCAGTTTCACCCCTTTCTGCCTAGTACACGGCATTGAATCAGTGCTCCCTATAGAATGCCAAATCCCATCTCTCTACCTCATGGTGGAACTCCTTCCTGATACTTCACCTTTAGAAGAACGACTCCTCCAACTCGATAAAACCATAGAAGACCGTCGAGCTACCCTCCAAGCCATCGAAGCAGCAAAAACATGATCAAAAATCCAATATGACTCCCATGTCCACCCTCGCACCTTCAATGAAGGTGATATTGTTCTATTCTACGACCAAACCAATGATAAATTGGGTAAAGGAAATTTCAAATCGATGTGGTATGGCCCATATGTCATCCACCGTTGCCTCAGAAAAGGGGCACATACCCTCATTTACTCTAATGGACAACTCTTGGAGAAGCCCCGCAATGGGCTCTACCTCAAGAAATTTTACACGTAACATCACCAATGAGTCACTTCATTTTCTTTTTCTTGTTTTTCAATGTTTTTTCAGCAAAAATTAAAGGCAGCACCATCAGCTGCTAGTCAAAATCCACTTGGAACCTATTTGAGACACCTCTTACACCTCCGGGATCAATTTTCCATTTCTTTATGAGACCATCATCTCATGGTTAATCAGTCAATTTTGGGACCATTTCCCACAAGTCACCTCGATTTACGAGCCATGACATAATTATGCGAGTGTCTACGGACCGGTACTCATATCACATTGCCCAGTCACAACTCATGCGAGCGATCGGGTCACCGCCCATTAAGGATTGTACTAGAATTTTACTTTTTGTATTTATAATTGTCTTTCTTCAGCGCACCTTATGCGGACATCTGGACCATCATCCATAAAAAACCTTTGTTTCTCTTCCATATATTTGACATAGAAGTGTCCTCGGGCCACTTCCCATCAACAAATGTAACTTTAGCTTTTATTTTGTATTTTTAACACATAAATTTTCTTTTTTTTTACCACACCTTACGCAGACCTGTGGACCACTATCCACAAAACGATTTATTTTCTTGCATGTATTCAGCATATAAATGCCTCTGGACTTGTACTTATATCATATGTAGTCAATTTCATCCACCACAACACACACACACGCTCTCCTGACCTCTATTTGAGAGCCACCTCAGTTTGCGTGCCTCTGTCGCATCGTCTCGCAGGCCTCTGCCATGATATATCCCACGCATGTATTGGTATGTTTGAGAGCCTTCTGCTCCATCCATACTGCATGGATGACCTTTGGACCTCTGTCCACCATCCCAACATGGGGCACTGATCATGCCACCGTATTCGGTTGACCACATTGGTGTTCCGTTTAAGCTCTTTTCTGACTACTTAAAACAATGAAAATATCGCCGAGCACAGTTGCTACCTTTCCTGCTCACTAAAGTATAGGAAAGGGAATCTGAATAGTCTCGTTTACCTCCTTTTGCAGACCATGTAGACCATTTCATGAAAAGGACCCCCTTGGCACACCCAAGCCAAGACCGTTCACCTCTGCATACTTTTGTCCTTTCTCGGGTAGAGGGGCTGCACTTTACGAAAAATCTCACCACCGGTTGTCATTAAGCTCTTTTCCAGCCGTTTTAGCAAGAAAATATTGCCAAGAAAACTTGGTTTCATTCATGCTCATAAAAGTATTTGAATGATAGTCCATTCAGTATAGGTTTAACCTTTTTTGGCCTGATTGGACTACCAATGGTAAAGAAGTCTCTCATCCCCTCCAGGATGGGCGAGTTCTCCTATGTATACTTTTATCCTTTTTTGGGCACAGGATACTACCAATAAAAAAGAGCCCCCACTGGGGTCTTCTTCGTGCTTTCAAACTCTCTAAAATTGAAAGCACCATCAAGCACTTACCTTCTCAGGCTCGCCAAAAATCCATGAGATCATACCACAACAGTGTCCCTAGACACCACCCCATAGAAAATAGTTTGGTAGCATCCCCACATTGGGTCACCTTTGTTCATGGTACTCTGAAATGTGTCTTCCTTGGATCCCATTAGTATCAAAAGTGTCCGGCTCCTCCAAGTATTTCCCATCTGCAGCGACATTCCCGGTATTACAGCTATGATCCCATTCCCTTGAGTTAAGTTTCATTTGCTGCCTAGTCTGCCCTGTTGTCATACTCTAAAAAAAGGAAGTTTGAGTCTCCCACTCCCCCCCTGCCCCTGTTTAGTCTTTCCCTTCCCTACCCTCCCACCCAATTCAGTGAGTCATCCCGCAGATTGCTTCACACCTGTCAATTATCCCTCATGCTCCTGGTTAAGGAAACATCATTTCCTTGACTAGGGGTAGGTCTCCCTCTGTCAACGCCAACACACATATTCCATAGGATAGACCCAGAGGTCCCTGTACCTTGGTTTCATTAACATCATTGATGAGTTCCTTGGACCACTTGAGAGGAGTCCTTAGTGCCTCTTGGCATGGTTGTTTCTCATGTGCTTGACTTCAACTCCATCATTGCACCATTGAGATTCATATAGGGTTTGTTCCACATAGTACTTGGTTGAAGACCCCAGATGTCACCTGACTCTAGCACATTGGTGAGTCCACTCGGGGGACCTAAATAGGTTATGTCCTTTGTAATTTTTGGGTTGTGTTGGAGACAATGATCAGAAGCCCCAGAAGTGCTTCGGTATACCTTTATGATTGATACATCATACTTGTACCACAGAGACTCTGACTCTCAATCAGCGAGTCCTTATAGCTATGTACCGTTCCAGATCTAGCCGACCATCAGTCATGAAGATATAGCATTTCATGAGAATGCCATGGGTCCAATGTACCAGATTAGTATTGTATTCAACCTCACATGAGAGGCAACCAACATTGTAACATCAGTTGTATATGATCGGCTCTTGTATTTTAGAGCATAGATCAAATTATTCTTTTGACATTGTCACGAGCATGGGAATGCCTACCTCGTCCATATACATGTCACACATTTATTGTATCTCACCCATTGATGGGAACCAAATTAATACAAAACCAAAAGCCACCATGCCCCAGCCCTGGAAGCACCACCTCTCAATAGAAAATCCTATGATTTCCGTTGGCCATACGTTGAGCTCCTGCCCTCACACATCAGGGGGCAATCTGTTAACCAAAAAATCCCCCACACAGCTCTCAATGGCCTACACCACTAAAGGACACCATCCCACAATACTCATTTCACTCCATAAGACCTTCCATGACCTTCCATTTGACCCCCACACCTCCAAAAGAGCCCAAGGATGAAGAAAAGGGCTAAAAACCCCAAAATAAACCCCCAAGAGCTAAAGCCCTCAAAAAGGGGCTAAAATCTTGAGAGGGGCTAAAGTTAGGGTGGAAGGGTCTAAAGGACCAAAAAAGGTGCTAAAGCCTTGACCAAGGGCTTAAACCCCTAAAACCCCTTGGAAAAACTATATAAGGAGGGTGAGGGGTCACTCTCAAAACACTCCTCATTTGCATATTGTTATGCTGCCTATGGATGCTTTGAGACCTGAACCACCCACTCTCCCTCTCCTCCATCTCCATTTCTCCAAGCCATTGCTTCCCAAACAAGAGAGAGGTTCTCCCATGAGCTAGGGCATGGTGGCCCATTTCCACCTAAGTGAGGTATAACTTTTTTTCATGCATGTTTATTTACTTGTTTTGTTTTCTAACCAATATTTCTAGTTGCAGGTTTGCCATTAACATCATTTGCAGGTTGTCTTCATAGTAGTATAGGTTTATTTTGCAAGTTTTGGAGGCGGAACCCTAACCCACTATGTGTAGAGGGGTTCAACAGGGCTGCATCTCCATATTTCTTTCTCTTATTTGCTCTTAGATTTAGTTTACAATAGTTTCCATTTACTTGCCATAGCTTATATTAGCTTAGTTTCAATTTGCAGCTCTATTTTTACCATTTTACATTCTGTTTTTTACTTTTTTCTAAGGGTAGAAACCTACCCTTGTGCGCTATAGGCACAAGGGAGCTATTTCTACCCGTATAGTGAGGAGAAATTTTCACTATAGGGGCATTGCGTCTTGGTGCATTTTGTTGTGGGGGGTTTTGGACTGGTTGGTTTGCTGCGCCATTGTTGGGAGGATTCGGTTGTTGACCGCCTCCCTATGGTTGGTTTTTGCCCTGGTTGCAGGGCCAGTTATTTCTAGATTACCCTTGTTGATTGTTGGGGGCAGGCTGGTTGGGATGGTTTTGCTATGCAAACACTTTTCCCAATGGGGTAGGTGGAGCGGGTGGAGCAGGGGCAAGGGCTTGGACTTGTTGCACTGGTGGTGCATAGTAGATTTTTAGGGGTGGTGAAGCCATGAATGTGGGAATTTTCTCTGCATACTACTGTGTTGGCCAAGCCATATCTTGAGCCTACTGTGGTGGTGCAGGTTGTGCATAGGAAGTTGTCACATAGGACTAAGACATCATTCTAGCATAGTCCAGAGCTTGGTTTTGATAAGCAACATTAGCAGTGTTGCTTGGTTGTGGTGCAACGGTAGGTGGTGTCGATCGAGGTGGTGGTTGTTGAGAGATTGACCCTATAATGCCATCCACTGCGTGGGATGCCCCTAGTGCGTCGCAGTAAGAGATACTTGGACGGGGAGCGTCTGGGATGACGGTATACAAGTATCCTAATTGGGTGTAGATGAGGTCAAATTGTTGGGCCTTCAGTATGGCCTCTTCTTTAGATTGGGGACGTTCAGATGTGACATCCTTTGCGATGGGCAAGAGAAAAGTCTTGATGAACCAATCCAAGAATATCCTTTCATCAAGTTGGATTTTGCACAAGCTATGGCACCACCGCCACTCATGGATATGATCAGTGATGTGAGTGGTGGTGTTTGGGTGACAAGATAGCAGGATCTCTACCCCCTCGTCATATCTGACAGGGAGCTGGAAATACTGCAGGAACATGAAGGCTAGGGAGTTGAAGTCGGGGTACTTGGCTTGTGGCAGCCCAATGTACCATTTGGCTGTGACACCTGTAAGGGTGCGTTGGAATAGCCTTAGTCTGATGGAGTCTTCTACAATGCTATTGGATGAGCACCATAGATGGAATGTCATTATATGATTTTGGGGATATTCCTCGGCTTTTCCTTCAAACTTTGGGATGTCTGAAGGCATCTTAGTTGGCATGGGTGGCCAAAAAGCTTGGTGACGAATGGGGTCATTTGTCAATCTAACCAGGTCATGCAAGTTCAAACGATCCATGAATGGCAGATTTGACCCAAAGTTGATGTGGGATGGGGGTACAATGGGAGTGGGGTTCACATGTGCATAATGCATCTGCATGGCTGGGAGTGCTTGTGGTGGTACCATGGCAGATGGGCCAATTCCCCCAAGTGTTGTGGGTGGGATGGTATGGGTGGCAGGGGCATTTCCCCCCTACATGGCGATAGGGGCAATGTGGGTGGTTGGTGCACTACCCCCCTGTGTGGAAGGTTGGACAATGTGTGTGGAGGGGCCACTTCCCCCATGTGTGGCCACTGGACCAGCTTGGCTGGTCACTGGGGGTGGTGGTAATTGGATAATGATAGTCTGCATGACTATGCTTGGATTGCTTACCACGTTGTGGGTGACTGGTTGTGATGTGGACATGGGTCCACTTGCTAAGGTTAGACCGAAAAATGGATCTGGGTTTGTAGTATCCATGGGGTTAAATGGTGCGGTGTGGAGGTCTGGTTTAGACTGATATGGGTCTGAATCAGAATTAGAGGCTGTGTGGCCCTCTAATGGTGTGGGAGATTGCTGAGAATGGCTACGACGGTGCTTACTGAGTGTTCCAAATGGTGGTGGTTCGCCTCTTAGGCATGAGGAATATCATGGAGGATCAATTTCGTTTGCTTATGTGTATGAAACTAGTGGATATGAAATTTGGACCCCAGTTTCAATGGCTTCCTACTGGCTGAAGGTGGTCTCTCGGCCACCAAGACTACCAGAAGACAGCGCTTGGCTTGTTCCTCATGGGTAACTCTACTCAATCAGAAGGGGTCATTTCCCATTTCGCTTGGCAATTCCTCTCAGCTTCCAGCTACTTTGGGGTTCCTGTGGTACTCCTCACAATGAGTTTCTAGGCAAAGCCCAAGTACTTCCCACAGTTGTAGCAGTCAGGGACTTATGTCCTCAAAGACTGCAGAGTTGATTGAACTTAGTGTAAATTTGGTAACTTTTAAGGCTCACTCAGCATCATGAACTGAGTTGGGTTAATTATGTGGTATGGTGTGTTGGTTTGCTTGCTTGTTCTGGTAATTGGTTTGCAATATGGTTTATGAATTCATGGTAGAGCTCACATAATGGTTTTGTATGAAAACATGAACAGAAATTTGTAAGCAAATGTAGTGATTAACCCTGAATTGCTAGCCTAACTAAATGTCTACCTCTCAGTGGAATTCTTCTTCAACCAAGAGAAGGTGCTGGGCTCTCAACACAATGGGACTATGCCCATCCGTAGATCCTTAGATCAGCTCCCAATTTCTAGGTTGGTCAAGCAGGGAGGACGCTTAGTGCCATGAGAATCCCTCCTTCTCTAGCCCCCATACCTTCTAGGTCACCCGGTTTTAGTGGTTTAGGAAAAATGCCATGGAGTGCTTAGATCTATACGAGCTGTCCCTTCGTCGTATCCTAGAATACCCCAAAGGGTGATGACTGGGTAGAGGAGGAAGGGGGCAGCAAGATGGTTAATTTTATGTTATTTTTAGTTAGACTAGTTGATTTTATTAAGCCTTAGTGATTGGATTAGCATATACACATTGTTCATTGATATATTTGCAAAAAATGAAAACTGGAATAAAAAGAGACCTGTAATGGTGGACAGAGGCAGCTGGGCCACACTAACAGTCCTTTGAAACTGAAAATTGCTGCTGATTAATCTCAAAAACAACTTTTGTGTGACAGTCCGCACCTTTCTGACTAAATCCCATGAGGGGGCCACGGGATTTTTCCAGAAATGAGCGAAGGGGTCACAAAAAATGCCAAAAAAAGCCGCAACTTGAGCTCCTGGGATGAAGATGCGCCTGTCTAAGGATTAAGTGTGCCCTAGGCATTTCTGTTTGCCAATTAAGTGTGCCTTGCCTCACCTTTCCCCCATATAAGAGTGACCTGCTCCGGAAAGGGGTGTTTTTGGTGCTGCAGGGTCAGATCTAGCCGACAGTAACTGGTACTTGGTCAGTCTGACTCAGCTCGGCCTAGCAGAGGCTTCGGCACTAACATAAACAAGAAATAAAGTGGATTTGAATAGATCTAAACTAACATTTCTGGAAACTAGGGTAAAAACTGAAAAACTTGAAAAACTTTGAAATTTTTGCCCACGGATCCTGTGGGATCGACCCAAGAGAGTCGCCAAAGCTATAGTGAGAATTTCTCCTCACTACAAGGGCAGAAATGGCTCCCTTGTGCCTATAGGGCACAAGGGTAGGTTTCTACCCTTAGAAAACAGTAAAAAACAGAATGTAAAATGGTAAAAATAGAGTTGCGAATTGAAACTAAGCTAATCTAAGCTACGGTAAGTAAATGGCAGCTACTGTAAACTAAATCTAAGAGAAACTAATAGAAAGAAATATGGAGATGCAACCCTGTTGAACCCCTCTGCACACAGTGGGTTAGGGTTGCACCTCTAAAACTTGCAAAATAAACCTATACTAGTATGAAGACAACCTGCAAATGATGTTAATGGCAAAACTACAACTAGAAATATTGGTTAGAAAACAAAACAAGTAAATATAT
>LPNX010552443.1:0-14910 GCA_001517045.1 Pseudotsuga menziesii
TATGCTACCTCCTTGATCGTGCCAGTGTTCATGAGATTTAAGCTCTCGTGACTTGTTCCAGTATATGTCAGACATTTCCAGCCACTATGGAGACCTTGATTTGTTATATATCTTCAGCCTTTCTGGAGATCATGGTACTTTGTATATCTTCATCATGGAGATTCTGATCTATGTATATTGTACGTGGCGATGACCACATATGTTCTGATCTCATACATTAAGGGGCATCTGTTATAGTAGATTTCACCACACTAGGTGAATCACACATTGTATGGCCTTCCCTGTCCCGCCGGAGACTCATTAGCCCCTATGGACCAATTTTTGTCTTTTGATGTATCATTGACCATCCCTAAAAACATTAGAAAAATAATATACGCGGCCTTTTCCCCGATAACCGCGTACATACGCAGATATTCCCTCTATAGTCGCGTACATTGAGATGTGTACATAATCCAAAATTGTTGGAGCGTTCCTTGACTTGGATCCGACTCATATGACTCCTAGCCTTCCATATTCCTTGAGATCGCACGGATTCGACCTTTCAGTACCCATTTGAAAAGCTATATAAGGAACCCATTGAGACATTGAAAGAATAAGAGAGAATTGAGAGTATCGAAACTATAGTCCATTTTTGCCAGAATTATACTTGAGTCTGCATCCCTTTGTCCCTTTGGAGCACTGTTGTGTTCTTCCCAAGCTTTCCCTTTGCTTGTAAGCTTGCTGTCGAAGTGATGGAGGATTGAGGTGGTGGAGGCCCAAGTGGGGGATTCAGTTTCTCTGGTTCACAGACATGCCGTCAGAGGTTGTCACTTGTAATATCTGATTCATATTAATAGAAATATCTTTTCCTGTCCAGTAATGTGTATTTGAATGAATGTTGCATCCATTGGAATATGTCAAATGCTTATACATTATTGATTATATATGCTAGAATAGATCTAACACCATGAAATATAGTATGCTTGTATTGTTTACTTGTTGTTGAGGACGTGCTATAACAATTCAAGCCGAATATTGGAAAGCTCAACGGGGATCTACTTCAACCGTCCGGAATAAGGTACGAGGTTCGATCCTTTAGTGTTAGATGTTTTTATTTCTATTGCATATTGGGAAAGATTGATTTCTGGAGTCTAGCTATCTGTTTTGGTACCCCAAGCCATAGGAATTTCCCTTCGTAACATACTGCAAATTGGATCAAATATTTTTTTTTGGGAATTCCAGCATTTTGAGCACTTTCTTCTTTGAGAGGGTACCCAGCCTTAGTCCCATAGTTGAGGTCCCTCCTCATAGTCTATGTGATCCAGCCCAGGCTCTCTAGACTGATGTGATGTGGAGGTTATGGGGGGTTGGGAACCTTCTCCCTTCCCAAATGAATTTTTCCACTGGTGGCAGTGACAGTTCATCGCCATAGATGACTATCCCTATGCCGAGATCGACTTCTATGGAGATCGAGACATGCCACTACCACCAGGGTACACATTCAAAGATATTGGTAAGATACCATTTTTATTTTTGGAATATTTGTTTTTTTGTATTTTTGATATATAAGGAATAAGAAAAATGTTTTTGGTGGTATCAAGTACTAACATTAGGTTTGTTTGCGCAGGCACAGGCCCACGATGAATGGATGGTTTCCAATGAAATCGATGTTGGTTTATTGGTCAATACTGAGAGGGGGTGTGAATAAGTATTGTTATTTTTTTACTATTTTAACGACTTTTAAATATATAATTAGAAACACATAACAACAACAATATACAAAAAACAATTTTAACGTGGAATCCCAATAGGGTAAACCACCAATATGTCCTATTACTACAAAATTGTTATTTACAAATAGCTTTTCCTGCTGCTACAAACAAGGATGGTATTACACCTTGTTTACCAACAACAATTGGAAGGAGGCTATGATCCCTTGGTTTATCAGCTATGACTGAAAGGATGCTTCAACACCCTATTTACCAATGCCAGTTGGAAGGAGGCCACACCCCCCTGGTTTATATGCTACAAATGAAAGGATACTTCTACACCCTATTTACCAATTCCAATTGGAAGGAGGCTAAAACCCCTTGGTTTATTAGCTACAACTGAAAGGAGGCAACAACCCCTTGTAGGCCTATAGTCTGCCCTAGTGCTACCCTAACACCATGTTATGTTTCTCATGATTTCTCTCCAACTAAACTCTGTCACACCCAGTAGTCTCTGATTCTGATCATGCAATTTGAACTGCAGAGACATATTCCTTCTTACTTAGGTTGCTTCTTAAATACTTCTCAGTGTTTAAGCTTCTTTCAATAGTTGCATCTCTTCAAACTGAACAAAAACACCTTTCACTATTGTGCCCTTTCAGATATGAAGATCACACCTTCCAGAATGTCCTTTCACATTCTTCCATTGATCCTGCACCTCAGAAATTGTTTCCGCAACTTGGAAACCATTTCCGTACCTCTATCCAACATTTGCAGGTGCTCCCATACTTCCAAACTTCTTTTTACAGGATCAACTTCCTGATCCAATCAGAGTCATTGATCCTATATGTAAGTCAATCCAAACCGTCGATCTAACCATCAATTTCCCCCTCAAAATATCCTTTCCGTACTAAGATTTTGTTACAGGTATAAACTAACTGAGAGGGGGGGGTGAATCAGTTAGTTAAGATTTGTTACCAATATACTTATTTTAACTTAGAATCAATAACCTTTATGGCAGTCAATCTTTGCTATGAATTCAGAGTTATAAACATAAGAGTAGATAACATAAAACACAGCATTCGATCACAACATTTAATCACATATATGATACACAGATATTTCACGAGGAAACCCATAAGGGAAAAAACTCTTCTTCTTATGATGTCAAAGGCTTCAATGGCTGTACATCACTTCTTATTTGAGCACTGACTCAAAGAGGCTACAACCTCTAAATGCAAGCACCAACTTGCTGAGAGCATCAACTCTCACTGTGACCCAACACCAACTGGGTGAAGACACCAATATTCAATTACTACAAGCACCCACTTGCAGACAGAGACATAAAGTGTCCCCTAGCACCTCCCTACCTCCCTTATTTTCTAGACTTTCCAATAGAATCAAAATGCAACAATATAGATATGTCTCTGCTTACCAAACTACTCTGCTCCTTTGTTCTGTTCAACTGTTTAGCGCATTCTTCAGTTCCTATGCTTTGCTGCTCTGCCCTCTCTGCACACCATTACTCTCCTCTAAAATAGATCACACTCACAACTGTTTTTGCTCAATATATATATCATCTTCTGAGTTCATTTCTCTTTCTTGTTTCATCGAAACAACTTCTCAAACCGTTACGGAACCGGTTCAGCTTCAAAATCCTCAAACCGTTACAGAAATGGTTCAGCTTCAACATCCTCTGTACACATCCTTACTCTTCAAATAATCATTACAAGCAGTTACTAAACGGTTCGCATTTCAGGTTCATCATAACTGTTAATCCGCCTGCTCGAATACTCTTCGAATCCTCAACTGTATAGGGATCTTTGTATTCCTCTTCAAATATTACACTGAAGCGACGGGTGAAATGACGGAGCTCACAATCGATTGCTTGAATGATAGACATTTCGTGATACTTCAGAAAAAAAAAACTTTGTCCAATGCTGGAGTTGAGCTGCTTCTTGTTTAAATTCATCCCACCGTTGCAGAAAGATAATCGGCTTTAGTCTCGGTTTTCTTCTCCGATGTATTTGCCTTAGTCGGCTGATTGTTTAGTTTCGCGTCGAAACCTTTTGTTCTTTCATTCTCTGTCATTGCAGCTCCCAAAGCAACTAAGCATCCGAAGTCCAAGGTGATTTGACTACCGATGTGCATGTCTTTAACCTTTCCTTTTCCATTGTTGCGGCTGGGAAAGTCATTCTGCTTCCGAAGTCCAAAGCTCTCCGACTACCGATGCGCATGTCTTTAACCTTTCCTTTTCCACCGTTGCGGCTGGGAAAGTCATTTCACTTCTGAAGTCCAAAGTGCTCCGATTGCCGATGCTTATAGTCACGCGTGTCTTTAACCTTTCCTTTTTCGTCGTTGCGGCTGGGAAAGTCATTCCGCTTCCGAAGTCCAAAGCGTTCCGATTGCCGATGCTTATCAGTCTTTTAGTCACGCGCGTCTTTAACCTTTCCTTTTCTGCCGTTGTGGCTGGGAAAGTCATTCAGCTTCCGATGTAAATATCTTCCGACTTTCAATTGCTTTGGATGACTTGTCTTTGTTGCTTCCGCCGTTGTGGCTCCCAAAGCAACTCCGCGTCCGTAGTCAAAAGCACTCCGACTGTCGATGCTTATCAGTCTTTTAGTCGCACGTCTTTAACCTTTGCTTTTCCGCCGTTGTGGCTGGGAAAGTCATTCAACTTCTGATGTAAATATCTTCCGATTTTCGATGAAGAGTTTTTCCCGCTCGCTCAACAGGATTAAGTGTTTTTCTGATTTCTGATTTAGTCTGAATTTCTAGCACCTCCCACTGTTTGATTTTCTCCATTGATACCTACGTGCCTGCCTCTTTTTCAGTAGATTTCCACATCCATTTGACATCAGTTCCCCTTCTCTTTATAGCATATTTCCTTCAATGACAATACATTAAAACTTTAATACTGAGCACTAGCTACCATCTACTAGTTCAGAACACACCACTCTGAAAGATATTCCAACAATATCCCCCTTTGAAATTGATGGCAATATCTCATTCAAATGGTCACATTTCTCCCCCTTTGACATCAAGGACAATGGATAAACCTGGGCAGATACGGTATGTCTGATGACTAGTCTCCCCCTAACACGATGCACTAAGAAAATGAACTGCCATTCCATGTTGTAACCAAAAATAAGATATAGAATAAACACAAACTTGCCCTAACACAATGCATGAGTTACTGAGGCAAGGACTGAACACCCAGCTTCTGACGCAGATATTCAAACCGAGCTGTGGGTAAAGGCTTAGTAAAAATATCAGCAATCTGTTCGGTAGAACGAATATAATGCAACAACACTGCTTGAGTATCCACTTGTTTGCGCAAGAAATGATACTTTATGGGAATGTGTTTAGTTTTTGAATGAAGAACAAGATTCTTGGAAACACTGATAGCACTAGTATTGTCACAGTGAATGGGAATAGGCTCAGAATACTTTACGTCTAGATCAACAAGAGATTGAACCATCCATAAAATTTGAGTACAGCAAGTAGCAGCAGCTATGTACTCTGCTTCAGTAGTAGATAAAGAAATGGAACTTTGCTTTTTACTTAGCCAGGCAACCAAAGACTCTCCCAAGAAGAATGCTACGCCATTTGTACTTTTTCTTTCATCTACACAATTAGCCCAATCTGCATCTGAATATGTTATTAACTGAAAGTTCTGATTTTTGGGATACCACAGACCATAAGAGAGTGTACCTTTCAGGTATTTAAATATACATTTCACAGCTAGTAGATGACTCTGTTTAGGAGCAGCTTGAAACCTTCCTACCATCCCAACAACATGCATGATATCAGGTCTTGATGCATTAATATATAACAGGATTCCTATCATAGATCTGTACATCTTTTGATCCACTTCAGGTGAAGAATCATCTTTGCTCAACTTGCAGCCACTGACCATGGGTGTACTCACAGGTGTAGAGTCTTCCATTCGAAACTTCTTTAACATCTCCTTTAGATACTTTTCTTGAGAAAGAAACATACCTTCAGGTTTCTAACAGATTTGAAGGCCAAGGAAATAGGACAACTCACCAATCATTGACATTTCGAACTCAGATTTCATAGAGTTAGTAAACCATTGAACAGAATGATTCTTAGTACAACCAAAGATGATGTCATCAACATAAACCAATACAATCAGTAAGTCATCACATTCAGTTTTGATATATAAATTGTTTTCCACAGAACCTCTCTTGAAGCCTTTGTCTTGTAGATATTTGTCCAGTCTAGCATACCAGGCTCTAGGTGCTTGCTTCAACCCATACAAAGCCTTTTTCAGTTTGCATACATATTCAGATTTATCTGTGAGTGAAAATCCTTCAGGTTGCTCCACATACACTTCTTCTTCTAAATTTCCATTGAGAAATGCTGACTTGACATCCATCTAGTATACTCTAAATATTTTGTAACAAGCATAGGCTAGAAACATTATGATAGCCTCCATTCTTGCCACTGGAGCAAATGTTTCATCGAAGTCTTGTCCTTCAATCTGAGCATAACCTTTCCAAACCAGTCTTGCTTAATTCCTTACAATATGTCCCTGTTCATTTAATTTATTCTTATATACCCATTTGGAACCAATCACATTCTTGTCTGATGGCCTAGGAACAAGTTCCCAAGTGCTATTCTTCTCAATCTGATCCAGCTCTTCATTAATGGCTGCTACCCAGTCTTTGTCTTTGCTGGATTCATTAAAACATTGGGGCTCAATTGTAGAGAGAAGAGCAATATGAGACTGTTCAGATTCCTGCAAAATCTTTCTTCTAGTCTGAACACCTTTACTCTCATCACCAATGATTTGGATTTCAGGGTGTTTTTTTCTAATAATTCTAGAAGAAGATTGTACAGTGTGCTATTCAGGTTTAGCTTCCTCATGCTCTGATGATTCAGATTCTTGGACCTATTCTTCTGTCTCTTCATTTGTATCTTCCAAACATGAATCTTCATCATTCCTTTGACTGATATTTCCATGACAATCTTCATCTACTTTCACATCTATGCAATCTACTATTTTACGCAGCCTCTTGTTATAACACCTATAGCCTTTGCTTTCTGTAGCATATCCTAAAAAGATTCCTTCATCTACTTTGTCATCATACTTTCCCAAATTTTCATCATTATTCTTGATATAGCATTTACTCCCAAAAACTCTGAAATTTTTAATGGTTGCAGGTCTTCCAAACCATAAATGATATGGTGTTTTGTCACTGTTTGGTCTCAAATGAGCTTTGTTGAGAATGTGCACAGCTGTATGGATAGCTTCCACCTAGAAGCCTTGAGAAATATCCTTTTCCTTCATCATTGATCTAGCCATCTATTGGACTGTTCTGTTTTGTATTTCTACCACTCCATTTTGCTGAGGAGTTCCTGCCATTGTATATTCTTTCCTAATGCCATTATGATCACATAATTCTTTGAACTGTCTTGAACTGAATTCTCCTCCTCTGTCAGATCTGATAGCTTTAATCTTTCTTCCAGTCTGATTTTCAGTCAGGGCTTTAAATATCTTGAATAGCAAATGATTCAGAATTCTCTTTAAGGAATGCAACCCATGTTAGCCTGGAATAGTCATCAATCACGAGCATGAAATAGTTCTCCTTACCTGTACCTTCTTTCCTTGATGGGCCACACAGATCCAGATGAACTAGTTGAAGAGGCTTATTTATGGAGGGAACACTCTTTGACTTAAACTGTGTTCTGGTTAAATTCCCTGTTTGACAAGGTTTACACACTTCATCACATGGTTTAGATATTTCTGGAAAGTCCCTTATTGCTGCTCTATTTTTGAGTTTTATTAGATGATCAAAATGTAGATGTCCCAGTCTTCTGTGCCACAACCAGCTTTCATCATATTTGCTGAGATAACACTATTCTTTTTCTTCTTTTAAAATGTAAACATTATTCTCAGTTATTATTTCTTTGGCAACCATTTTTCCTGAGGAAACATTTTAATTTTACAATCTTTAGCAGTGAACAGGATTTCACACCCTTTGTCACACATTTGACTCACACTGAGAAGGTTGTGCTTCAACCCATCTACAAATAACACATATTGAGACTTTCCTTTACCATTGCTAAGACTAACCATTCCCTTGCCTCTGATCTTTCTTGGTGCATCGTTTCCAAATGTTACGTTCCCAGATTTCTGCTCTGACATAGAAATAAACTTCTCTTTATCTCCTGACATATGTTTTGAACATCCACTATCAATGTACCAAGGATTCTTCTCTTTCTGAACTGAGAGCAAGAGATTACAATGAGAACTCTCTTTCTTCCTCCATACATTTTGTTCAGTTGTATATTTCATTTTTGGTTCTGTTTTGTTCTCTTTTAAGTTACATTCTGTAGCTTTATGCCCAAAGTTGTGACATATGTAACATTTTGTTTCGTTGTATAGAAGATCAAACGGGTTAGTATTTCTGTTTTGCGTTCTTCTTTTAACAGCTGATTGAGATACACAACCCATATGATTATACGTTGATTGATGTATCATCTGTTTGTTATTTGACATCCTTCTCTGAATGTTTCTGAAATTGTAAAAACAATTGACAGCTCTGTGCCCAAAGTTAGAACAACAGAAACAATAACCATTGAAGAAATTAGCATACCTATCTCTCGGTGGATTTCTAGAAAAGTAATGTATTGAGTTACAATGCTCATAACTGTAATTCTGATCTACATACTTGATTCTGTTATATGGCTCTTTTTCATGAACTCTTGACTGTACCGATTTTCTATTTAGATCGGTATTCTCTTGCTTTTTATCACTCTTTGATCGATTTTCATTATTGTCTTTACATGCTTCAGCATTTATTATTCTGGGGATTTCTTCCTGCATGCTATTATGGAAATGAATCAAGTTTGATGATTCTTTGCTTTCTGAATCACTGCTACTTGCTCCTTGACCATAGCCTAGACCAAACTTAATCTGAGGTGACCTCTGTCTGTTTAGAATGTTATTTAGCTCTTCTGAAGCTTTGATACTAGAGATATTTTAATGATATAAGGCTTGAAATTTTTCTAAATCCTTCTTAACATTTACTACTTCTTTCTCTAGATGTTCACATCTGGTTTTGCTTTCAGCTAGCTGTTGTTTTAGAGTCTCTTCAATTTTCTTTGCCTCTTCCAGCTCTAGATTTTTATTAGAGAGATGTCTTTTCCATTGGTTTCATACTGGATTAATAGCTGTTTTTCTTTTCTTTTCTTTATTCTTAGTCTATCAATCTCCTCTAGAGCACTCATCAGCTCTCCCTCCATGTCCACAATGGCATCTTCATCATTCATCTCTGTACAACTCATCTCTAGATCCTCTACAGCCATAAGCATGTAATCATTCTCTTTGTCTTCATGGGGGGATTCACTTTCTAAAGTTTCTGTGGATTCATCATCATTCACACATAGACTTTTCTTCTTGTACTTGTTTTCTTTACTGTACCTCTTCTCTAGAAATTTCTCTTCATCTGCAGAAGTCTGCTCTTTCCTCATATGAGGACATTTAGCAGCAAAGTGTCCTATTTTACCACAGTTAAAACATTTGAAAGGCAGTTTGCATTTTTATTTCCCTGACCCCATTTTCAGTATTCTCACAAATTTTGCTTCTATTTCATCCACATCTGCCTCTGTACTATTTTCAGCTTTAAAAGAGGCTTCTATGGATGTGTTTTGGTCTTTACTAATCCTCATTTCATAGGCTATCAGAATTCCTAGTAATTGGTCATGAGATAATGTTTTAAGATCACTCATTTATTCTATAGCTGAGACTTTAGGGTTGAATCTGTCAGGAAGAGATCTCAGGATTTTATGAACAAGGAAGGTATCATCATCACTTATTTTTTCACCAAGAGCTCTCATAGCATTTACTAACTCATCAACTCTCAGGAAAAATTTACTAATACTTTCATCTTCATTCATTTTCAGTTGTTCAAATCGTAGCCTACGAGTCTGCAACTTGGAATCTTTAACTTTCTCATTTCCTTCATAGATGATAATAAGCTTATCCCACATTTCTTTGGCAGAATCAAGATGCATTACTTTTACAAATTCAGTTTCAGCAAGACCACTCAGAATAGCATTCATTTCTTTTGCATTGAAAGTAAACTCTAGCTTATCATCTTTGGATGCCGGCAAAATAGGTTTTGCATACCCAGTCTCTACTACTTCCCAAACATCAGCACCTAGGGACATTAAGTATGCTCTCATCCTAACCTTCTAGAAAGCAAAATTTTTACCATCAAATATGGGTGCTTTGTTTATTGATCCATCTTGACTAGCCATTTTAACTCTTCAGGATCTACCTTAACCAAAAGGAACGCTGCTCTGATACCAATTGTTACAGGTATAAACTAACTGAGAGGGTGGGGGGTGAATCAGTTAGTTAAGATTTGTTACCAATATACTTCTTTTAACTTAGAATCAATAACCTTTATGACAGTCAATATTTGCTATGAATTCAGAGTTATAAACATAAGAGAAGATAACATAAAACACAACATTCAATCACAACATTTAATCACATATATGATACACAGATATTTCACGAGGAAACCCATAAGGGAAAAACCTCTTCTTCTTATGATGTCAAAGGCTTCAATGGATATACATCACTTCTTATTTGAGCACCGACTCAAAGAGGCTGCAACCTCTAAATTCAAGCACCAACTTGCTGAGAGCATCAACTCTCACTATGACCCAGTACCAACTAGGTGAAGACACCAATCTTCAATTAATACAAGCACCCACTTGCAGACAGAGACATAAAGTCTCCCCTAGCACCTCCCTACCTCCCTTATTTGCTATACTTTCCAATAGAATCAAAATGCAACAATATAGATATGTCTCTTCTTACCAAACTACTCTGCTCTGTTCAACATCGGCTCTCTGCTCCTTTGTTCTGTTCAACTGTTCAACGCATTCTTCAATTCCTCTACTCTGCTGCTCTGCCCTCTCTGCAAACCATTACTCTCCTCTAAAACAGCTCACACTCACAACTGTTTCTGCTCAATATATATATATCATCTTTTGAGTTAATTTCTCTTTCTTGTTTCATCGAAACAACTTCTCAAACCGTTACAGAACCGGTTCAGCTTCAGCATCCTCAAACCATTACAGAAATGCTTCAGCTTCAACATCCTGTGTACACATCCTTACTCTTCAAATCATCATTACAGGCAGTTACTAAATGGTTCGCATTTCAGGTTCATCATAACTATTAATTTGCCTGCTTGAATACTCTTCAAATCCTCAACTGTATAGGGCTCTTCGTATTCCTCTTCAAAGATTACACTAAAGCGACGGGTGAAATGATGGAGCTCGAAATCGATTGCTTGAATGATAGACATTTCGTGATACTTCAGAAAAAGAAACTTTTTCCAATGCTGGAGTTGAGCCGCTGCTTGTTTAAATTCATCCCACCATTGCGGAAAGATAATCGGCTTCAGTCTCGGTATTCTTCTCTGATGTATTTGCCTTAGTCGGCTGGTTGTTTAGTTTCGCGTCGGAACCTTTTGTTCTTTCATTCTCTGCCGTTGTGGCTCCCAAAGCAACTAAGCATCCAAAGTCGAAGGTGATCCAAATACCGATGGACGTGTATTTAACCTTTCCTTTTCCACCGTTGTGGCTGGGAAAGTCATTCCACTTCCGAAGTCCAAATCTCTCCGACTGTCGATGCGCGTGTCTTTAACCTTTCCTTTTCTGCCGTTGCGGCTGAGAAATTCATTTCGCTTCCGAAGTCCAAAGCACTCCGACTATCGATGCTTATAGTCATGCGTGTCTTTAACCTTTCCTTTTCCTCCGTTGCGGCTAGGAAAGTCATTCTGCTTCTGAAGTCGAAAGCGTTCCGACTGCCGATGCTTATCAGTCTTTTAGTCACACGCATCTTTAACCTTTCCTTTTCTTCCGTTGCGGCTGGGAAAGTCATTCAGCTTCCGATGTAAATATCTTCCAACTTCCGATTGCTTTGGATGACTTGTCTTTGTTGCTTCCGCCGTTGTGGCTCCCAAAGCAACTCCGCGTCCGAAGTCAAAAGCGCTCCGACTGCCGATGCTTATTAGTCTTTTAGTCACACGTCTTTAACCTTTTCTTTTCCGCCGTTGCGACTGGGAAATTCATTCAGCTTCTGATGTAAATATCTTTCGATTTCTGATTAAGATTTTTTCCCACCCGCTCAACAGGATTAAGTGTTTTTTCAATTTCCGATTTAGTCTGAATTTCTAGAACCTCCCACTGTTCGATTTTCTCCATTGATACCTGCGTGCATGCCTCTTTTTCAGTAGATTGCCACATCCATTTGACATCAGTTCCCCTTCTCTTTATAGCAGATTGCCATCAATGACAATACATTAAAACTTTAAGACTGAGCACTAGCTACCATCTACTAGTTCAGAACACACCACTCTGAAAGATATTCCAACAGATTTTGTTTCAGCGATTTCCCACTGTTGATCTTCGTCGGGCATTTTACTGACTGTCGATCTCCAGATTGTGGGATGAAGAATGCGAGATGTGGGATGTTGACTGTTTGCTTTTTCCTTTCCACAAACTTGTTTTCACAAGCTTCTTTCCACAATCTCCTTTCTGCAAGCTTCTTTCCTCAATTTTTATTCTGCACGATCGATATGTTTTAATGAAACTAATTTCAGGTGTATGATATTTCTAGATTGTGGGATGTGGGATGCAGGATGCAGAAGTGTAACATTTTAACTTTCCACAAGATTCTTTCCGCAATGTCCTTTCCGCAAATTTTCTTCTGCATCGTCGATCTTTTGCAGAGTGTTTCCTGACCTTCGATCTTCCAAATTGCGGGTTGTGTGTTCATAAAATGGTTAAACGTTACTTCTGCAATTCCCTTTCTGAATTTTTCTTTCGCATCATCTATCTCTTTTAATGGAACTAATATCAGTCGTTCGATATTGATATTTTGCTGAACTTTGGATTTTCCTCCTAACTGTCGGATTTAATCCTTAATCGTCGGATCTAGTGTGAGATCAATGCCCACCGTTCGATCTTGATATTTTTCTAAATCTTTATCCTTCCCACCTATTTTATGTAAACTTGATCTTCACCTTCAGATCTAGTGTGGGTTTCTCCCTGACCATCCATTCTAGAACTAATGCAGATCTACATTCTGTCTTTGCGGATTATACAAAAACTGATCCTCATTCATAGGATCTCATGCAGAGAACTATACCTCCTCATCATCATTCCATGTCATCACTACCATCTTATATGCCACCTCATCATCATGCCATTTTGTCTTTACTTTGACTTATGCTGCATTAACTCTACGTTAACTCTTCCATGGTATCTTTTGCTTATCCTTTGTACTTTATAAGAAAATTTTCCATCAATGACAACTATAACCCAAATTTGTCAACAATATTCCCCTTTGGCATTGATGGAAACCTCTAAACATTTTCCCCCCTTTGAGAACAATGACAAAGGATAACCTGTTATGCCAATGCTGCACCTATTTTGATATAGGATTTCCTGTCTCTCTTATTTTTGACAACTTCTCCTATCATCATATCTCCCCTTTAAATGAACTTGGTTATTTAACCAATGTATTATAATTTAACTTTAACATTTCCTGTTCTTGAATGATAGCTTAATTGATACATCCATGGACTCCCACTGTCACTGTACTTCTTCTCCTTTGTTAACATTTTTTTGACCGAGTCTACACTCAACATTTTTTCAACACTCTTCCATTTTTTGTTCTAGGGTACATGTTTCTTTTTTTTAAATTCTATTCCTACTGCCATACCTAATGGTCTATTATTCTTGTAAGTTATCTAGCTTTCACTTTTACAAGAATTCCTTAAGGTTGTACATTTAGATCTTCATACAAAAACCTAGCATATACTGCTGGATTATTTTGGATTTTAGATCTATATTATCAACTGTCTAGACCCATAAATTCAGATCCTCAACAAAGAGTTTACTTTATTTTATTACATAGTTTTTCTGGTCTCACTATCTCAGACACAAAGACTCATAACTGTTGATGTAATTGTAACTTTAGAATGTATTCACTTGTATATATTATGTATTGTACCCCGATGTTTATTTCAAGAAGTGTTTGTAATGTAATTGAGTCATGTCATGCCCCAATGTTTCAATCAGGAGTTTCTATAATGTAAACAAGTCATGTCAAGTCATTGTGGGTAACCCTCCTATTGATCAAGGGTTAAAGTCCCCGCAGTTGCGGGGCCCTAGGGTTATTAGACTCTCGTAGTGAAGTCGACCCTAGTGAGTTATTGTCAAGTCAGGAATTAGTATAAATAGAGAGTGGGCCTCTCTATTTATCACATAGTCACTCACACTCAGTTGTAGTGCATAGCTGAGGGAGAAGAAGTTGCTGGGGCTAGAAAGAAAGAGTCTACTGCTGTCGGGAGATCATCTTACTATTTTGGGGTTTTACTTTTGGTGCTGATTCTATCTCTAAAGAAGTTGTGGGGTTTTCTCCATTTATGGTTTCCCCAAGGAAAAAAACTATGTTCATTGTCTCTTGTGTTTGATTGTTGTGCTTGTTATTCTCTCAGTGAAAGATCCTAATATAATGCTAGCTTAAATGTTAAAAATATAACATGGTATTAGAGCTAACCTGAGAAGAAGACACTATGTAGCTACGGGAACTAGGGATTCCTACTTTTTGGATCTCTCTCCATATATTTTCAGCAAAATAAGGTTGGTCTGACTCTCCTTCTTAGGGCGCATATTTCTGTTGAAGCAGAATCTGATTTTGAGCATTTTTAGTTTTTGACCCGACACTACTGCCGAAAATTAGGGCTTTCCATTGAAGTGGAATTTTTGAGTGAGCCTAGGCCTGGATTGATCTCCCCCTCAAAATAAAATTTTTGAGATCAAGATCAAAGCATTTGGTTGGACAAAACTCTGGGAAATCCAAACCCTAATCTGCTCATGAACCAACACTACAGAAATTCAGCTCTAAATCTAGATCCGACATCTTGACATGGTAATATCTAAATATTTTGTATTTCCATTTGAGGTTCTGTTGGCAGCCAGCAACAACCTCTTCCTTTCTTGACAAAATGAAGAGAGATCAGCTCTTTATGTGATTTATCAATTTAAAAAATTATGGAAGAGCACCTTCAGAATCTTTGATTCTGAAGGTACTCTCAATCAAAGGAAAGTGATTTAATGATTTTAGAGCTGAAAGAAATTTGATCATAAAACTTGGCTTTTT
>LPNX010552443.1:15208-39961 GCA_001517045.1 Pseudotsuga menziesii
CTTGTACCTATTAATTATGGACCACTGTCAATAATCAATGGTTGCAATGATGATTCTATCAGTCTTCGTATCGATGGTTCGCCAAGTTAAGTGGTTATCACTAACAGGCATGGTCAAACGTAGATAAACTGGCATAAATCATGGTGTAGTGTAATATTTATTACTGCTTGAAATCCCACTAAGATGGCACGTTCAGAGATTAGATCTCCGATTAGATTTGAAGCATGTGAAGATTATCCATCATGTCGTGTGTATGGATACCTATTCCCTCTGTTTTCACTTCCCCATTCATTTCGCGACGAAGCCCAGAAAGTGCTGGAGAAACCATGTCTCCTCTGAATCGTTTTGAGATTTCAGGGTTTGAACTTATTGAAGCTAACCAGGAAGCTGCCAAGAGATTTGAGAAAATGGGATGGGAACATTTCTTTCGAAGCTTTGATGGTCACCATGCGGAGATTACTAAGATGTTCGCAATGAGTTTTGAAGATGACAGGGTGTGAATTGGGGGTTTCGAATTCGTTATCAACGAAGATAAAATTGCTGAAGCCACGAAACTTCCACAGGTTGGGGAACGTTGGGTTAAAGGCACGATGGTCAACAAGAAGAAGTTTCTGGCTTTGTTAATGCCATTACCAGATAAAATGAAGCTGAGGATAGGCGTACCTGTGAAATTTCTAAATCCCGAATGGAGAGTTTACTATGAAATCTTAGTAAGGTACGTGACATGCTGTGGACGCTATTCCCATTTGCACTTGTATCATTTACGGTTGCTGTTAGTAGTAAAGGGTTGTAAACTTAATTTGCCCTTCTATCTTTGGAAAAGTATTAAGAAAATGTCACAATCTGTTAGGAATTTCAATAACCTTGACAGTAGTCTGTGTCATCATGGATTGATAAAAATTTTACTGCAATTCCAATTATCTGCTAAAGGTGTGTCATGGGATAAGTTTCTAGTTGATTGTCAATTGGGGCCAACACAGTACTGGCCTAATCCATATCCACGAATTCGTAGAAGACGAAAGGCCATAAATCCTGAGGTTAATAGCTCAGAGGTTAAGGAACCAGAGGTCGTAAACATGCCCATAGATAATGAAATTAATGAAAATGCTGATAGGGTTTCAGTTCCTTGCGATTCTAGGGAAATATTGGATAAACCCGAACCTGGTAAGAATGATGGCAACCATGTAAAACTAAAAGAAGGATTAGTCGAAGGTGAAATTGATAAACTTGATGAATGTGATAAAGATTCTATGCATAAGTTGAACCATTTGGCTCAGGTTTGTTGTGACAAGGAAGGGTTGAATTTTGAAAAATTATCGTTTTCGCGTAGAGTCACTAGGAGCATGCATAATATTCATTCGATTCCAGGATATAGGTCTGATCAACAGACTTCCAAATCTACAGCTACTGAACCTACAGTTGTAAATATTGACGATGATATTCCGATGTCTGTCCCTAACACAATGGATGTAGGGAATTCTGCTACTGCGCAGGGAAGTGATGTGCAATCAGGTGAGGTCGAAGGAAATCAACCAGAAATAAACGTTAACACTGTAGATCTTGAACCGTTACACAATCAACATTGTGACAGTCCTTGTTCTCCTCATGTAACTAAAGAAGACGAAACTCTGCAGCAGGTATTAGGTAATGTTTATCAAGATAAAATCACAAAGTTTAAAGGGAGGCTTAAACAGTGTCTATCCAGCACAGCCTTATTGGAGGAAGAAAACAAAACTTTCAGGAAAGAATTGCTAGAATGGATTGATAGGTGGAAAAAGGCGAACATGAAGAAGAATCAACACAAGAAATCCAAGAAATCAATATTAAATACAAATCAGCTGCTACTGAAACGAATCGAAAAACAAAATGTTAAAATTATCAGGTTGAAGGCTAAACTAGCCGAAGCTAGAAGAGTATTCGCTCTTCATAATGAGGCTTAATAAGTTTTCTCTTTTCTTATGTCACAGCATAACAGGTAATGGTTATTTCGATTTTGCATGCTTGTAAAATCGGAGATTTAACAGACATGCCTTTATAATTTTTAAGTATTTCTGTTAGCTGTGTTAAATTCGTTTTAATATGATGCGTTGATTGAATTTAATGCAGGAAGTTTCATCATCGCCCTTTTCCAGAAATTCAGGACGTGGTTATACGATGGCTTGGAGATGTGGCTGATTTGTTACAAGATGGAGTTTTATCAATGGTCAAGAACTTTCTGAGATACCTCGACTCAGGCTAGTCAATTTCTATTTCTAGTAATAGGTGTAATTAGATGCCCTTTTGATTAAATGGTCCCTATAATGTAGCAGGCAACTTTTATAGCAAAAAACCGACTCTTAGTAGTATATAAGTGAAGAGTTTTGATGAACTCGGGAGGATGAAGTGGTGAAGAAAACTCATTTGAAATGTATTTTGTTACTAGTACTACATCATACTTGAAGCTGAAGCTTTCATATGAATGATACTGGACATCTGCAAATGATACTGTGACTGGTATTTCATTTTTGGATTTATATATATATATATATATACATATATTTCAGTTTGTTGTCTTCTGTTATATATGAACTCTGTGTGCTGTGACACATTGATGTTTAAATATTTTTTGCACTTTATCATCTCAAGTTAGTTGTTGAACAAATATTTCATTATGGTTTTGTTTATTAGTGTGTTCACTATAAACATCAGTTTTAATGATATACTTTTCTGTTTATTTAAAATTTCATTTGTATGTTAACAGTGAATTTTAAATAAGCATTATTTCAAATTCAAATGACTGTCTTGATAGTTAATTATTAATCAGTTTTGGAAGTTGAAGTTGACTGTGTGTTTATAGGTTAAATTACATAGCAGAGTAACTTTTGTTATGATTTAAATATGTTTTTTTAGATCGTACTTCAGTTTTCTGTTATTGATTAATAATTAATATAGTTTCAAATTGCTCTCAGCTGAGATAGGGTTAAATAGGATAGATAGATTAATTAGTTTTGAATTTTACTTTATTTTTTAATTAGCACTGTTAAATCATTCTGTATACTATAAGTAAGTTTTCATATTTAGAAAACTTCCCAAAAATCGAAGTCTTTCCTTAAGAAAGCAATCTTAGGATATTTTAGGTATTTAGGTAGGATATATATTAGAATAGGTTAGATTTTGCTGGTTTTAAGTTCTCCTTAAGAGACAAACTAGCTGGTAGCAGGACCATAACCTGCGAGGTTTTGTTAAACCAAACATACCGGACGCTGCTCTAAGCTGATTGTGTGGACAAAACCTCCTTATTGGCTCTGATTCATAAAATCAGGCCAACAGGTTCTCAGTTAATATGTCTCATCATAACAAGCTTGATGAAAAGCTTGAGGTAGCTAATAACTTCCGAGCTTGGAAGTATAGGATCTCCCTGGTCCTGGAAGAAAATGAGTTGGAATCCTACATCAATGAGGAGGTTCCAGTTCCAGAGGAAGATGAGGCTAAGGCATTACATAAGAAGAATTTGGTTATGGATAAGAGGATTATTGCTGATTCAATCAAGGATCACCTCATACCATAGGTTTCCTCCCTCCAGACACCTAAAGCTATGTTTTATTCCCTAACCAAACTGTTTGAAGGGAATAACATAAACCAGAAGATGAATTTGAGGAACCAGTTGAAGAATGTAAAGATACAGAATGAGGAGACCATATAGTCATACTTTACAAGGGTCTCCTAGATCAAAGAACAACTTGAAGTAGTATATGAAGAAGTGGAGGATGCAGAAATTGTGATGACAACCTTGAATGGTCTCCCTAGGTCATGGGATTCTTTCATCCAAGGAATTTGTGCTAGAAAGAAGCTAATCAAGTTCAACAGACTGTGGGAAGAATTCTCACAAGAAGAAGCTCGAATAGTAGCTTAAGAAGAAAATATGGGAAATTAATATCAAACTCTCACAGTACACTCCAAGAAAGGTAGAAGGGAAAATCATCATCACCAAGGTAAGCATTCTCATCAGAAAGATAATTTTGTGAAGAAGGATCCATCCAAACTCAGATGCTATACATGTTATGAAAGAGGACACTTTGCTAGAAATTGTCCCATGAATAAGAGTGGATCTAAGAATAATAAGGACTCCAAAAGAAGACATCATGCTCACACTGCTGAGGATGATGATCCTCCTAGAAAGAGAGTAAAACAAGAAAGTGAAGACTCTTCAAGTGATGAAGAATATGTTCTGATCTCCGCTCTCACGGGAACTGTCACACATGGAAGCAAAGATTTCCTTATTGACAGTGGGGATTCCAAACACATGACAGGATTCAAGGAATATTTTGAGAAACTATCCAAACATAATTCACCCCATAAGGTGAAACTTGGGGATGACTACCAATATCCCATAAAAGGTAGTGGTGAATCCTCTTACAAGCTAGACTCTGGAAAGTCTATGAAAATGAAGGATGTCTTGTTTGTACTAGGACTAAAGAAGAATCTTCTCTCCATATTGGCACTAGATGCAAAAGTCATGAGGGTTGCATTTGTAGATGGCCAAGTCCTCATGTGGCCAAGAGGAAAGAATATTGACGATGCAATAGTAATTGGAGAATAAGAATGAGGATTATACAAATTGAAGGGACATCTAGAACAAGCTTTGGTCCATGACACAGTAGAGCCAAAGGAACTTTGGCATAGAAGGCTTGCACATGTGCATTATAGAGCACTACCACTTGCAAGCAAAGCTGTTGAAGGTCTTATATAAATTCAATCAAAACATGAAGGAGTCTACAAAGGATGTGTGAAAGGAAAGAACACAAAGAAGACATTTCCAAGTAGTGAAAGCAAAGCAAAAGGAATCTTGGAAATCATTCACTACAATGTATGCGGTCCAATGTCATCCAGTTCTTTCAGTGGGTATGTATACTATGTTTCTTTTATTGATGATTTTTCTAGGAAGACATGAATATACTTTATGAAGAACAAAGATGAAGCAGGGATGATTTTAAGACCCACCCCCAGATTTATAGGTATAAAAAATGGGGAAATCTCTCCAATATATAGGAAAATTTGAAGGCAATTTTATCAATAATATAATATGTATATATAAAAAATTTGGCAAATCTTTCATTTTATTATATAATGTTGTAAAATATTGGTGAATCTTTCATTTTATTATATAATGTTGTAAATCTTGGCGAATCTTTCACTAATTTATAAGATATTGTAAAATCTTGGTGAATATTTAACTTCATTATAAAAAATCATAAAAACTGGCGAATCTTTCACTGATTTATAGAATATTGTCAAAATATAGGAACAACAACATTATTCAAATAACATGAATCACATCATCAACAACAGAACATGTAGACTCACAAGTCACAACTGGAAGGTGTCAGTGAAACACAACTGCACGGACTAGATTCAGGGAAAGTGGGGACTCCACTTGTTATCTCATCCCTTAATGGTCCAACGTACATGTGGGGACCTGAATATTGACAAACTGATAAACTCACAGAATCATACATTATGCTCGATCTTGGACTCCACTAGCCAATTATGGTCATGGAGGCTAATACAATTATGCATTGTAATTATGCCAATTGATTATTGCATTAGATGAATGTTGGTCTTATGCCAATAGGTATCCTACGATCAACGCATAGGAACCTAGTGCATAGACCATTTTTCTCTTCGCTTAGCTATGAAGAGCTCATTTATTTTTTTGAATAACGATAAGTATTTACAAATAAAATATACAATCAATGTAAAATAATCGAAAAACTGAAGACAATTAATGCATGCAACTAAAAGTTAATAAAAGAATCTATTATCAAACCCTAAAACCAACCTTAATTCAAGCTACAACAAAGGGTTAAATCAAGCATCGAATGAGAACTAGAAGAATTCAAAGGACTTAACACAATATTTAACCAAAATACACACAAACTTCAAAAATCGACAAAATGCTTCAAACAAAAGCAATAAACAAACCATACAAATTTGTCAAAATATTCATGCTAAACACCAAGATGCTTTCATGTAATTGAATGAGCCCATTCTTGCTTAGCGAAAGTGTTGTCAAATTAGTTATTTATCATTTAATGTTAGGAAACTATCTATGTGAAGAGATAGATCCTAGGCCTACCTTTCTCAAATTCTAATGTCATTTCCCGTCACATACAAGAAAGAGACAATGTAAGAGATAAATATCAAACGATCAAGCTTAAAATAAGTTGCATGAAGGTAATGTAGCTGAAGTCATCAATGTTACAACAAAAATGTACAATGTAGAATCTATTTTTACCTAAAACACAACCTCAAATTCACATACATTTATCACCACTGACCAACAAGGGTACATGGAACACCTACACAAAAATAAGACTCAATAAGTTTTATAGTATTAGGCTTCAGAACATGGTTCTCTTGCAAGTAAAATTTAGTCAGTCTGTCCTTGAGTAGTATTTTAGTAATACTCAAGCCTGCCGTTGACCTTCTTCTGTTCAAATTTAAATTCAGATATTTTGTGTAGATCCCATTATAAATGACTCTCCCCATGAGGATCACCTCATCATCTTTCTCATGTAAATCCAAAGTCGAAAAGAAATACCTTCAATTCTGTCTCCAATCTGTCTAAAATGATATCTTCACTGCAATTAATGCATCAACTCTCCCATCTACTATTGTATTGTTGTTCAATAAACTAAGGCATGCCACAACAGTATGGTTTATTCACATTACCAATTTTCTGACTGATTTGACTTTAAAAGGTGCACCAAACAAAATCCTTCAACTCTACCTACTTTTGAGAAGAACTAGCAACTGCCCTTAATTAGCACACAAGTTATTCTCAAGAATGTTGTTTCACTATTCAACGAAGTCTTCAAAGAGTCCTTCAATATGCTACCAACAATCAAAACAGTTCCAAATCATGATAGAAAACTTAGCGAATAAGTTCATGATTTCTACTTAATTTTTAAAGTGCTTCCTTTAATCTCAAATAATATAGATAGTATTACAAATGACCTCTTCATAGAACTCGATGGGTGAACCATCAAAATATTCTAGAACGAGCACCTAGCCCCAATCACTTATTCATATGCTTTTACTTTTGAGGAATTGTACCTCAGTGGGTGTCCTTGCAAGTTGCCACCTCCACTGCCAAACCACAACTAGTGAGTCTTATTCTAGTCTGAATATTAACAAAACAATGGACAAGAATGGTCTTATTATTCCCTATAATTCCTAATTAAGTTCTTCTGTTTTCCAAATTCTTTTTCGATATGTTAAACCATTCAGTTTGAAGAAAACTAACCCTACAGAAACATCACAAATCCCAAATTACCCTTAAAGCCATAATCATGTGAGGGCCATAACAATCCACTTCATAGCCAATCCAATACTTTCTACATGAATACTAGTCAGCCCAAGCCCTTCGTTTTCTCTACCAATGTTACAAATGTCCAAGGAAACTAGTGGTAGACCTTGTTCCCCAAGTAAAATTGTTATAATACATTCTATAATTTCGCCTCTCTAAAAAGGAAAACAAAAAAGTACTCCTGAGTGAATAGTGATCATAGGAGCAACTAACAGAGTGATCATAGGAGTTAAGTTTGGTTATTCCTAAAGTTTGGAAAATATAAATTTTTAGAAATCAATCTTGTAACCTTTATCTTTACAATATGTTTCTTAGTGAAGGATTTTTCCTATATAACTTAAAATCATCAAAATTTTATTTAACTTAAATTGTATCAATTGTTAGAGAATTTAAAGTTTGAACAATACATACATATGACAGGTTGTTGTAGTGGCCTCGAATGTACCAGCCACATATGAAATGCACTTTGGAGTACCAATGGTAGGTGCAGTGCTCAACACTCTAAATATTAGACATGATGCATAGACAATGTCTCTCATTTTGAAGCATTCAGAAGCCAAGGAGGTGTTTGTGGATTACCAATTCTTGGAAGTTACAATGGCAACAGTCAAGAACCTTTCTCAGGTGACATAGGAATTTCCATTAATTATTGTGATCCATGAACTGGACAAATCTAGAGAATATTATTTGAATGAAGATCACAAATATCTTGATTATGAAAATCTTTTCATAAGTGGAGATCCAAATTTTGAGACTCGCTGGCTTGAAGATGAATGGGAAGTTAGCTCATTAAGCTAGACATCAGGAACCATGTCCAGTCGTAAAGGTGTTGTGTATAGTCATAGAGGTTCCTATCTCATAACAATTGGTATTATTTTAGCATGGGAAATGAAGTCCAAGCATGTTTACTTATGGACAACACCCATCTTTCAGTGTAATGGTTGGGGATTTCCATCGGGCATGGTTACACAAGGTGACACTAGTATTTGTTGCAGAAGTGTAAATGCAAAAGACATATTTTATGCCATTACGTAGCACAAAGTCAACCACTTATGTGCAGTGCCAACAGTTTTAAGTATCATTGAAAATGCACTAGCTCGTGAAATAAGACCACTTCCTCACACCATAGATGCTAAACACACTTGCTAATTTTTAACCCTCAAATATGAGTTATGTAGTCAAGTAAAGAAAGCACCCCATGGTTGACAATATATGTATAGAAGAGTAGCATGGCACATCAACTGACCACTTCCGTCTAAGGAGAGCCCAGGTTTTCAAGATCTCTACTCCTTATCAACTATAAGCCATCAGTTTTATGAAGGGATTAAGATCTTGCTACGGGGTGTTTTGCATCGGAATCCACACACATCACTGCATACGTGATTATGCCTAAGAAATCACTAACACGATGAATGAACATAGATACTTAAAATACTAGACACAATTGCTACCTTTTCATTCTCAAATATGCACTATACACCCATGTAAAGCAATATAGTAAGGAAAAGAAACACAATACATTGACCAACACCTCCAGTCTAAGGAGACTCCACCATTATTGGTTTTCAAGATATTCACTCCTTATCAACTATAAGAATTTTTTTTTTGAATGGGATTATGATCTATCTACAGAGTATTATGCATGGGAATCCACAAGAATTTATTCATAAGTAAGCATGCCTAAGCAGTCAATGAAGTTAACATCTAGTATTTTACCCATGGGAATTTGCACATTCCAGTCATATACTAGTGACGTCATCAATATGTACTTCATTGTATCATCATAAGCAAAAAACTCATGGAAGCCCCACAACAACATCTGTGAAAAACAAGATTTGTCAATGAGCACAATGCTTATAACATGTTTAGCTCATAATAAGTATGACATTATGATTATTCCAACAAAGCTAGAATGGAAAATAGGTTTATATATTGGACACTAAACTTATAGTCTTATACATCATGCCATTATATATTAGAAGTCTTAGTCAATCAGGTTTTGAGCCTCATGTTTTCCTATTAGGGTTTCATGTTTTCAATCCTTGTATGTGCAATAAAACCATAATCCAAACATAGTTTAAATTTAAACGCATTTAGTACCCAATCATATATAACATGCCAAAAGAATCCATATCTATGATAGACCATGCATCATCCAAGAACCTGCTTCCAACAAACCTTAATAATAATGCACCCGTATAATCAATCAGAAATATGAACAGTAAATAAAAACAACATGCATTACTGCAAATGAAAACTTCCATGGAGTTATAGAACTCCTAACTAGACAAAATGATTTCTAAACCAACACCATTTTAGGACAACTTATATGCAAAATTAAGCAGTGAAAATCATAGCTATTGTACCCTTACAATCTCCCACTCAGTTTAAATTTTGTTTTAGCTTTAACCATTCAATCAAGCACTTAAAAGTGAAAAGTTAAAAGCAATAACCAGAATTTCTTTTAGGTGCACTTATGAAACTAAGATCAACCCAGAATTTCTCCCTGTTTGAAGGAGGAAGGTCAGTTATCCTCCCCACATGAAGGAGAAGGCTTAGTTGGCCTCCTTGATTGAAGGAGGGCATGGGTGTGCTCATGATGATGTCATAGTGTGCTCATATGATGCCAAGTAAGTCAAATAAACTTAGGATAGTGGGTAAATAGGCCAAAATTGACCAAATAAGTGTGGATGTTGGGTAAATGACTCCAATAGTTTCTGACTGATTTGAATTTACAAGGTGCACCAAACAAAATCCTTCGAATATGCCTCCTTTTGAGAAGAACTAACAAGTGCACTTAATTAGTACACAGGTTATCCTCAAGAATGTTGTTTCACAGATCAAGGAAGTCTTGAAAGAGTCCTTCAATATGCTACCAACAATCAAAACAATTCCAAATCATGCTTGAAAACTTAGTGAATAAGTTCATAATTTATACTTAATTTTTAAATCACTTTCTTCAATCTCAAATAATAAAATTATTATTACAAATGAGTATTAGAATAATCAACCCATAGTTAGCTACCTTAGACATTAATTAATCCAATTTTTTTCTTATTTGCCTAGTTTCCATATTCCACCTTATGCAAGTTGTACTCCACACATCCAAAGTGGTCAAAATTTCTAAATTTGAGTCATGGAGCGCTTGGGAAACCTCTTGGAATCAAATCTGCTTTATTCCTGGCCTCCCTAGTGCATGTCTGCTTTTTCTGCTTTATTGCCTGCTTTTTCAGAGTTTTAAGGCAATTGGGAAAGTTTGACTAGGTGAAGTTAACTTGTTTTTTGTCCTCAACATCCTCCACTCTTTTCTCCTATGAAAATCATGTATGAGTTGTCCTTCCACCATCTATTATCTTGCCTAATTGATTTTTCCAATTCGTGAGCTCCTAGACAGATTTGGAATGTGCTTCATGCACCTATGGGGGATTTGCTTAGATTTAGTAAGCCTTCTTTTGACTAAATTCAAATGGCATCTTCATGCATTCAAATCTCTCATGTAATTATTTATTGTGGAAGCCTATGACTTCATAGGGTTGGCTATTGTACACTTATTTAATACAGATTAGTGTTCTGCTCCATATTCAGTCTCCTTTTGTGAGTAATTTGCATGTGTAATTGGCAATTGTTGTGAGTGTAATTGTTATAACACCTGAGTTCAATTTCCACAATGACCTCTTCATAGAACTTGATGGGTAAGCCATCAAAATATTTGAACGAGCACCTAGCCCCAATCACTTATTCATATGATTTTACTTTCGAGGAATTGTACCTTAGTGGGTGTCCTTGAAAGTTTCCAAATCCATTGTTGAACCACAAATCCATCAGTTAGTCTTCTTCTAGTCTGAATATTAACAAAAAAAGGGACAAGAATGGTCTTATTACTCCCTGAAATTCCTAATTAATATCTTCAATTTTCCAAATTCTTTTTCGATATGTTAAACCATTCATTTTGAAGAATACTATCCCTACAGAAACATCACAAATCCCAAATTACCCTTATATCCATAATCATGTGAGGGCCATAAAAATCCAATTCACAGCCAATGCCACCCTTTCTACATGAATACTAGTCAACCCAAGACCATCACTAGGATTACTGCATAACACAAGTGGAGACAATAATTCAAAATTGCTCAAAACACAAGTTCTGTTGTGATTGTAAATAGTTAGTTGATAAAATTGGAAAGAAAAAGGCATTACCTATTCAAAGCAACAAAAATAAAAGGTTAACATCAAGAAAGAGTTTGCTTTGATATATTATATGTCCGTAAAAGTTTACATCACTTGTATTTTGGCCAGACTATGACAACAAAATGTTTTATATAAAAAAATCAAGAAATGAATAAGTTCTAATTTTTAACAGTCTTATGACGATTTAATAAGAAGAGACAAACAACAGATAAAAACAAGATAACACATCTCCCAAGGATTATAACAGTCAATGGAGTTGGAATTTATGACAAATTTGGGCACATGATACCCAACAGTTCCCCTGTTTCTTGACAAAATCCTGTCTTTCCCCAAGGAAACAAAGGGATACCCAGGACATGGGAATATTCCATGTTTTATTGGAGTGTCCCTTGCAGGTATTCAGATGCAGCATTCTATCCCTTACACACCACAACAGAATGGTGTTGCTGAGAGGAAGAACATATCACTGAAAGAGATGGCAACCTGCATGATGGAGGCTAAGACTTTGCTACCAAAGTACTGGGAAGAAGCTATAAACTATGCAGCCTATATCCAGAATAGGGTGCCTCATAAATATCTTGAAGGTATGACTCCTTTCGAAGCATGGAGTGGGCACAAGCCAGATGTGACCCATTTCAGGATTTTTGGCTCAAGGGCTTGGGCTAGAATTCCAACATAAAAGAGGAAGGCTTTGCAGCCCCAAAGCCAAGAGTGTATATTTCTTGGGTACTCTGAAGATTCAAAAGGGTACACGCTGATCAATTTGAGCACAAACAAATCCTTCATTGAAAGGTGTGTTTAGTTTCAAGAAGAGCCCCTAGCAGCAGTGGAAGTTGGAGAATCCTCTTCACCACCAGAACCTCTGAATGTAAGTGAAGAGAGAGTTGAACATGCTGATTATGATATGTCATATAATGATGATTTGATTGTAGATCCTAACAATCCTACAAGACCAAAATGGTAATCCAAGACCATTCATGCAGTTGGAGAACTAGCTGGAAATCCTAATGATCCTAGGAGTACTAGATCTCAGTTTGAGAGTGCTCTGTGCATGAAAGATCCTATGTTTGCAGAGAAATGCTATCTGATGATTGAATCAGATCCATAGACATATGAATATGCAGAAAATGATCCAAGATGGCAAGCAGCCATGAAGGAAGAGTTCAGCTTACTGCAGAAGAGCAACACTTGGGAGCTGGTTGATCTTCCCCCAGGGAGGAAGCTAGTTCAGTGTAAGTGGGTGTACAAAACCAAATTTTCTGCTGATGGTTCACCTATGAAGTACAAGGCCAAATTGGTAGCCAAGGGCTACTCATAAGTTCATGGCATAGACTACAATGAGACCTTTGCACCAGTGGCAAAGATGGACTCCATCAGGATATCCTTAGCCATTGTAGCTTCAAAGCAATGGGAAGTACATCACATGGATGTGAAGTGTGCTTTCATGAATGGAGATCTCACTGAAGAGATATACATGCAGCAGCCTCAAGGATTTTCTACTAACCCATCTGTTGTGTGCAGGCTAAAGAAGTCATTGTATGGGCTTAAGAAAGCCCCCAAGGCTTGGTATGCCAAGATTGATAGCTTTCTTCTATCACTGAATTTTTTTCGATGCAAATCAGATCCAAATGTCTATTTGAAGCTGATTCATGGTTCATTAATGATCATTGTTTTATATGTTGATGACCTTCTCATTACATGAAGCTCAAAGGATGAGATTGCCTCCTTGAAGGATGCAATGAACCATGCCTTCTCAATGACAGATTTGGGCTTATTGAGCCAATTCTTGGGGCTCGAGATTGCTCAAACCAAAGAAGGAATCAAAGTAAATATGTCCATGTATGCCTTGGATTTGCTGAAAAAATTCAATATGAAGGATTGCAAGCCAAGCAAGACTCCTTTCCTTTCAGGAGTGAAGCTTGAAGAAGCTGATTCTTCACCTATGGTAAACAATACACTGTATAGGAAATTGATTGGATGTTTGTTGTATCTTACACATAATAGACCTGATATTTCTTATGAATTAAGTGTGGCTTCAAGATACATGGATCAGCCTCATGAGATCCATTGGAGAGCAGCCAAAAGGATCCTTAACTTTGTTCAGGGAACAAGGACTCATGGGATCTTCTACAAAGCTAAATCTGATCTTGATTTGATTGGGTTTACGGACAGTGATTTGGCAGGTGACAGCACAGATCGAAAGTCAACATCAGGATATGTGTTCATGCTTACAGAAGGGCCAATCAACTGGTCAAGCAAGAAACAGAGTGCCATTGCACTCTCATCTAGAGAAGCAGAGTACAGAGGAGTTGTAAATGCAACAACTCAATGTTTATGGTTGTAGGGGTTACTTGGAGAGTGTGGCTTCGAATCAGAATAATCAAATACTATCTACTGTGATAATCAGAGTACCATTCGAATCTGCAATGATCTAGTTCAGAAGCAGAGAACCAAACACATTGAGATCCATATGCACTACATCAGACAGCTTGTGCATGATGGCACCATTCACCGACTCTTCTGTTCATCTTCAGAACAAGTAGCAGATATATTCACCAAAGTTTTTTGTGAGAAGACATTCAACAATATCAAAATCACTGCTGGGGATTTCTGATCATGCTGTGATGCATGAGTGATGACAAGATTTCCAAATTTGGTTTTACTGTCCATGTTTAAGGGAGTATTTTTCCCACTATGTTTTTGCCTCTTTCCTTGGTTAAATGGACATGTAGTATGTAAAGGGTGACTAAGCCTTGTTTCTAGGTCCTATATTTTTCTGATATTTTACTCATAAGTCAGGCTTAAGGGGGGGTGTTAGAATAATCAACCCATAGTTAGCTACCTTAGACATTAATTAATCCAATTTTTGTCTTATTTGCCTAGTTTCCATATTCCACCTTATGCAAGTTGTCCTCCACACATCCAAAGTGGTAAAAATTGCTAAATTTGAGTCATGGAGTGCTTGGGAAACCTCTTGGAATCAAATCTGCTTTATTCGTGGTCTCCCTAGCACATGTCTGCTTTTTCAGCTTTATTGCCTGCTTTTTCTGAGTTTTAAGGCAATTGGGAAAGTTTGACTAGGTGAAGTTAACTTGTTTTTTGTCCTCAAAATCCTCCACTCTTTTCTCCTATTAAAAGCATGTATGAGTTGTCCTTCCACCATCTATTAGCTTGCCTAATTGATTTTTCCAATTCGTGAGGTCCTAGACAGATTTGGAATGTGCTTTATGCACCTATGGGGGATTTTCTTAGATTTAGTAAGCCTGCTTTTGACTAAATTCGAATGGAATCTTCATGCATTCAAATCTCTCATGTAATTATTTATTGTGGCAGCCTATGACTTCATAGGGTTGGCTATTGTACATTTATTCAGTACAAATTAGTGCTCTGCTCCATATTCAGTCTCCTTTTGTGAGTAATTTGCATGTGTAATTGGCAATTGTTGTGAGTGTAATTGTTCTAACACCTCGGTTCAATTTCCACCACGACCTCTTCACAGAACTTGATCGGTAAGCCATCAAAATATTTGAACGAGCACCTAGCCCCAATCACTTATTCATATGCTTCTACTTTTGAGGAATTGTACCTTAGTGGGTGTCCTTGAAAGTTTCCAAATCCATTGCTGAACCAAAAATACATCAGTTAGTCTTCTTCTAGTCTGAATATTAACAAAAAAAGGGACAAGAATGGTCTTATTACTCCCTGAAATACCTAATTAATATCTTTAGTTTTCCAAATTCTTTTTCAATATGTTAAACCATTCATTTTGAAGAAAACTAACCCTACAGAAACATCACAAATCCCAAATTATCCTTAAATCCATAATCATGTGAGGGCCATAAAAATCCAATTCACAGTCAATGCCACCCTTTCTACATGAATACTAGTCAACCCAAGACCATCACTAGGATTACTGCATAACACAAGTGGATACAATAATTCAAAATTGCTCAAAACACAAGTTTTGTTGTGATTGTAAATAGTTAGTTGATAAACTTGGAAAGAAAAAGGCATTACCTATTCGAAGCAACAAAAATAAAAGGTTAACATCAAGAAAGAGTTTGCTTTGATATATTATATGTCCGGAAAAGTTTACATCACTTGTATTTTGGCCAGACTATGACAACAAAATGTTTTATATAAAAAAATCAAGAAATGAATAAGTTCTAATTTTTAACAGTCTTATGATGATTTTATATGAAGAGACAAACAACAGATAAAAACAAGATAACACATCTCCCAAGTATGACAATAGTCAATGGAGTTGGAATTTATGACAAATTTGGGCACATGATACCCAACAGTTCCCCTGTTTTCTTGACAAAATCCTGTCTTTCCCTAAGGAAGCAAAGGGATACCCAGGACATGGGAATATTCCATGTTTTATGGGAGTGTCCCCATTGAAATGGGAATGCTTCCTCCCATTGACCCCAAGACAAAAAAATGTAGAGGACATGTCCCAAAGGGGTAAGGATGGATCCCATCCTATACAGATCAAGAGCCTCTTAGAATCACACCAAGTTTAGTCATGACACCAAGATCTAGCACTATACATAATTCCTAGATAATGGCTTAAACCATTGTTTCTTTCTTATAACCAAGATAAGGGCTATTGAATACCAGTTCACAATTGCAACCACAAAATCTAGCTCAACTCAAAAGTACTTCATGCACAAAGTAGTTGTGATATTCAATTCATGGTTTCAAGAATGGCATCCTAGCTCCACCCCAACTAGGTTCTACATGCCTAATATGAGAAGCAAAAAACATATTTTCATAGGATTTCATGTGGAAAATACATGTTTCCAAGTTCTTTCCAAAATTGTAGATCTCTTCTTCTAGCAACATACTATGGCTGCAGAATACATGCTTACCACTTCAAAGTTCAAATATCAATCAAAATCCATATCATCCATAACATTTAGGGGAACAGAAAAAGGTGATAGAAGTTAGAACCTATTGTTATAGGTGCATGCCATACAAATACCAAAACTCTTTTTTTTTGTTTCCATGTCCATCTCTGCTGCATATTTATGGATACTGTTAATAGAGCTGAAAAACATTAAATATGTGGAACTTAGTTTCACTCTTGAAGACTAAAATCATTATAGTGAGATCACTGTTGGCAATATGGCAGATCATGTTGTCATTGATGGAAACTAGATAAGAATAGCAAAAAGAGGCATGAATGAGAGGTTGACTTTATGTTCATAGTAGAAAAGAAATATGCAGGCCTTATAAATGAAGGATGGCACTACTTCAAATTTTATGAGTAGAGACTATGGTATTTCACCTAGAATCATAGTTTAAGCAATATCTTGTAAGGCAAGATCCTGCAAGAGTATGTTGGGATCATTTTAAAAGATGGAAGCAACACAAACTGTTTTCAGAAAATCAGTCCTTTCGTTGTGGAGGAACTTCGTTTTAAGAGCCCGGCTCCATTGTCGATTGAAGATCCTCTACGACCAGGTGTAAATGTGGGTGCAGGGTCTTTTGCAATATATGCAGGTTGCCTTTGTAGAAATGCTAGAGAGTCTCATGATACCACTGCCAAATACATCAGATAATAGTGAAATGTCTAGTGTGATTTCTGGTTAGAATAGGCGATCCATCCTCATGCCAAAAATCCGTTGAGATCGACATTTGAAATCAAAATGCATAGATTAAAATGATAAAAATAAACACAGAAAATAAACACAGATGGTTTTTACAGATCAAGACTCAGCAGCCGTTAGATAAAAAATCAACGGTGGAGATTAAGTTTTGTGATGAGAATTATCCCACATTGCTTACGCGGAAGAGTTTTTATATCTCTATATACGCCAACATATTATATGTTTGTCAATGCATAGTGCAAAGATATGGTGGGGGATCTGGATGTTTGGAATCCATACGAAGATCACCATCTTGGAGCCCGGGATGACCTGTCAGCCCCCTATCTTTTGGTACGTGTGGCGGCTCAGTAGTGGACAAAAACAAGACGTGGCAATACGTGGCAGTACGGATGTATCACATGGTTGTACAAAAGTATGAGATGGACTAATTCATGGCAGATACGTGGATGATATATGGAAAATATGTGGACCAAGATGTGGCACATACATGGAAGACGCGTCGACTTCTAATTGGATCAAATCCTCCTCCCGTACTTAAAAAGTGTTTTTCAAGGGTTTAAAAGATGAGTTTTTCGTTGTTCTTTTTGTTTGCAGAACTTATAAAACAAAGAAACTACTATATATATAAACAAAACCACTATATTATATATATATAGGTTTAGCGCCAATTGTGAATAGAGAAACCTATGTTTTTGTATATAAAGGAAGTCAGCGTAATATTGAAGCCCACGTAAGGAAATTCCCAGGAAAGATTGCAAGGAAGACACACAGTTTTGAAAAGAGGAAGCTAGAAGAATACAAAAGGTTATACCTGTATTTTGGGAAATATGAATAAAAGCTCAAGAATGATAGAGATTACTCCTACAGGCTTGGAAATGAATTTGCAAATGAATTTAAAAATTATCAGTATCTCATCATAGAAATAAATGGTCAAATTTATTGTAGTTTTTGGAATGAGGAAGCAAATGTAGTGTTGAACTGCAAACCATGGAGGGCAGGGGATTCAGTACAAAGGAATGGGTCTCAAAAATCTTGAAGGATAACGCATAAGAAAAAAAAGGTAGACATTATCAAGGTGTTAGGTTTTGTTTAGTACAAAGATGAAAACATGAAATCAAGGAGAAAATTAAAGGACTAAATCTACTAGGTTTCCTCAGTTGAACTTTTGGAAAGCATTATGGGTTAAACAAATCTCCTAGATAAAGTTTTCAGTTTTCACAAAACAGTGGATCTAGATAAATTCACAATGTTTCAAAAATATATATTCTTCTACATTTATAGGAATAGCCATGGAGATATCCTGAGGTTTGAAGGATTACTATATTTTATATATGTAATATGAAGGAAAAGGATCAAATAATTATTGAAACTTCTCTCTTTTTGCAACCACCTCATTTGTATTTCTAAGTATTTTACAAAAACTTACTGACACAAAGGGGAAAGAAATTTTCAAGACTAAAAAAGGAAACAATGCAACTCAAAAGGGGTGAAAAAATAGTAGATATCAAAAGGGGGTGTGTTTCTAAGTCTGCAAGGAAGCAATGTTACAGTCCTTGTCATGGGATTTTAAAGGAGGTGTGCTCCCAGATCTGTGCAGCCTAAGTACCCTTTGTGAAAAAGGGATTTCAATCCATCGGTCATAGATTCAAAAGAATTGATATAATGGAATTCTTGTTGTTGTTGTTGTACATGTATTCTTGTTTAATATAAGAAGCTACCATCTTTATTACTTCTATAAACCCAATAAACTTACCTAAGGCCTTACCAATTTTCTCCATTACCTCGTCTTCCCATAAGGGAAAGGATAAAATGGGGACTGTCACCTAGAAAAACATGGGAGATGGGTTTAATTATGAAAATCAAGTCTCCAAGAAGAACCATCCTCATCCTAAGTCGAGGACCCTTCTTCCATTACTCTCTTCATATCTTCAACTTCATTGTAACGAACTATGAAAATCCTTGAAACATGGAATCTTACCAATAAATTTGTTGTCTAGTTGTCACTTATCCAACTCATGAAAGGATCATAGTTTGGCTAATCTCTATAAAAAAATAGATCAAGGCCTCATATTTGAAGGATTTATGTTATTACAAACATATTTTGATGATACTTTCTGAACCTGGATAGAGCCTGATATCTCCATTATGAATCTTCCAGCATAAGACAAATTTTGGGGTTGAGAACCATTGAGTCATTGATAGATCTAACCACATCTTTAACTTATATGACTTAAATAAGAGAAGCACCTTTAATTGAAGAACCTGGATTAATAGCCTTCAAATATGGAACATTGGATGGAGACTTTGCAGCTGATTCCCCTCTGGAAAATGAGGGAATCTAACAGCCAGAATTTTCCTTCAAAGCAACTTATCCTTAGTGCAAGAAGGAAGGACCCGAGGCCAAGGTGGGCACCTTTATCACCACAGACACTGATCTCCTATGGGTCATGCAAAACTTGCTCATTGGCATACAGAAGACAGTGACTAAGATCTGTTGAGAAGAATGTAAGCATATTTATTGTTCCAAGTGATGAGTAAATTTCTCTCCAAGGGATCTATCTTTTTTTTACAGTAATGAAATATATTCTCAATATTGACTTGCGGCTATTATCTATGTGATGTTGCAAACTATATCACTTTAGTGGCATATCCCTTTGCTGGGATTACGTTCAACATTAATACCCCTCCTCTTCAATCAATAAAAATAATAAATTCATCAATAACTTTCCCAACAAAATGGTAGAGCCATAATGTAGGTAAAATTAAAAAATTCCCAACTCAAACATTAATACCCCTCCTCTTCAATCAGTAAAAATAATGAATTTGTTAATAAGTTTCCCAATGCAATGGTAGAGCCACAATGTAGATATAATTATAAAATCCCAACTCAACATTGCAAGTAGGTTATCTCCCGTTTCTATCTAGATCCATCATAATAGATGAATACCTTATAAATTGAAGCAAGTATGACCTTGACAATCATTGAAATACACAGTCTGAGAAAAAGCACAAGATACTAGACTACCGATGAATTGGGGTTCCGATTCTATTTGGCATTCTTTAGGATTCCATAATAATTGAATTGATAGACGAAAAATGAGAAACAGAGAGAATAGGGACTATGAGAACAACAGATGAGAGACAAATTCAGCCTATCCATCTATCAAATGGTCAGGGAGTCTCAATCCCATAAAAAATCAACCCCCCTACCACCACTTGAACACACATCAGTTTGGGACTGCTTCAGATCTAGTCTATCACTATTATGAAGCTACTAATTCATTATTACAGACCTATATCAACATGTCAAAACAACCAGCAAACATAGCCTACTCCAAACAGGTCTAAAAAAATTGCATCCCTTTCTAATAGGATGAACAGACCTTAGGAAATTTACGATTCAAACTTATAGGTCTCACAATGATCACAAATTAATCCAAACATCCTTTAAAAAATCATGGATGAGTTTAACAATTTAACAATTGTTCATGGTTCAGATCTAGAAGCCCACAAGGTTCACAAGACATATATAGAAGCCCAAAAAGTCATGGCCCTATCTACAATAGCCCACAAGGTCAAGCAAGGTCACAAATGTCGCGACCCAATATAGAATCGTCAATACAATCACATATCAGCCTAGGAAGGTTTAGTAAGGTTTAGTAAGGTTTAGCAGCCCAATCAAGACTACGACCTAGCTCAAAAAAAAGCAAAGCAACAGCCTCAACAATATATAGGAATTAAACAATAGAGAATCAATACCATCAATGAAGTACAAACAACCTCACAAGATCTTTGGTTGATAATGTCAGCCTTCTGGAAGAATAGTTGTCACTGGAGGCTAATACAATTATGCATTGTAATTATGCCAATTGATTATTGCATTAGATGAATGTTGGTCTCGTGCCAATAGGTATCCTACAATCAATTCATAGGAACCTAGTGCATAAACCACTTTTATCTTAGCTTAGCTATGTATATCTCAACATAAAAGATTCAAGATTCGAAAAAGCGAAGACAATTAACTCATGCAACTAAAATGTAATCAAATTATCTTTTCTCAAACCCTGAATCAATGGAAACAGATTAAAACCAATCTTGATTCAAGCTACAACAAATGGATAAATCAAGCATCAAATGAGAACTATAAGAATTCAAGGGACTAACACAATATTTAACCAAAATACACACAAACTTCAAAAAGAGACAAAATGCTTCAAACAAAAGCAATAAACAAAAAATAAAAATTTGTCAAGATATTCCTATTAAACACCAACATGGTTTCATGTACTTGAATGAGCTCATTCTTTCTTAGTGAAAGTGTTGTCAAATTAGCTATTTATCCTTTAATGTTAGGACACTATCTATGTGAAGAGATAGCTCCTAGGCCTAGCTTTCTCAAATTCCATCGTCACTTCCTGTCACATACAAGAAAGAGACAACGTAAGAGGTTACTATCAAAACATGAATATTAAAATAAGTTGCATGAAGGTAACGTAGCTCAAATAATCAATGTTACAACAAAAAAGTACAATGTAGTATCTATTTTTACGTAAAACACGACCTCAAATTCACATATAGTGATCACCAGCAAGGGTACATGGAACATCTGGACAAAAATAAGACTCAAGAGTCCTTAATGTGTATTAGATCATATACAATCTTGGGTGAAATCCAATTTCCAACTCACATTTTGGCCCTGGTCCTCATTTTCAACATTCTAGATCTGGTCCTCATTTTCCACATCAAGTTCATTAGATATATTTGTTGAATTGTTTTCTCCCCTTCTTTCACAATTTGATCGCCAAAGAGCTAATGCTCTTTCATATGGAAAATTGTCAACCTCATACTTTATTACATATAATCTTAAGCATGTATCCACATTTTTATCAAGCTTGTTCCTCAACTTTGACTTCAAGAATGTCAGTGCACTAAACATTCTCTCATCTTCCATTGATCCCAAAATCATGGTTTTGACATAAATCTGCTAATTTGAAATATTTTGACATTCTTTCCCGTAGCACTTCGCTACCACTGAGCTTAGTCCATAATCTTGTAATTGCACCATATTCTTTACTATCCAACAGAGAAAATTGTCCCCACATTGTTTTACCAAAGCATTGAGATTGATCTACCATTTTTTATTTATCTAAAATACCTTGAATATGTTCTCCTTGTATCTCGGCCTCTCGACAAAAATGGCTCTACAAAATCTAGATTTTCTTTATAAAGTAAGCTTCTATTTTTTTTTCATTTTGACTATGGTCCCAATATTGAGGATATACAATAGACATGGCCTCCAAAAATTCATCTCAAGGAAACCCTTCTCTTATCTCTGATGATAGTGATTTTGGAATTTCTTTCAAGTTGTCTCTCACTGAAATTACAACATCGTGAAATCATTCTCTTGAGATGGAGCACTATTTGGTGGATATTCCTATCTTTTCATTATAATAAAAGGGAACCATATGCCCACGAACTGCCATACATAGCATCCCTTTTTCATCAAACTTAAAAAAAAATTCATAATTTTCTATATTGATAATCTTCCTCCAATTTGCAAATGCTAAATCTGTAAAAGAATATTCCATACTATACAAATTATCCAAGCAAGACATGTTAATTTTCTTGCTCTTGTGTATTCAGCAATATATGTCGTGTGACTCTGAGCCATCTTCACGAGGTTATTCATTTCATGAAGCATAGGAAGAATTTCAGCCAATGTTAATAATGTCTCTATATCAGTTAGTAGAAATAGAAGAGTTTGAGTTTTTTATAAACTTGCTAAATTTGAGTCATGGAGTGCTTGGGAAACCTCTTGGAATCAAATCTTCTTTATTCCTGGCCTCCCTAGCGCATGTCTGCTTTTTTTGATTTATTGCCTGCTTTTTCTGAGTTTTAAGGCAATTGGGAAAGTTTGACTAGGTGAAGTTAACTTGTTTTTTGTCCTCAACATCCTCCACTCTTTTCTCCTATTAAAAGCATGTATGAGTTGTCCTTCCACCATCTATTATCTTGCCTAATTGATTTTTCCAATTCGTGAGCTCCTAGACAGATTTGGAATGTGCTTCATGCACCTTTGGGGGATTTGCTTAGATTTAGTAAGCCTGCTTTTGAATAAATTCAAATGAAATCTTCATGCATTCAAATCTATCATGTAATTATTTATTGTGGCATCCTATGACTTCATAGGGTTGGCTATTGTACATTTATTCAGTACAAATTAGTGTTCTGCTCCATATTCAGTCTCCTTTTGTGAGTAATTTGCATGTGTAATTGGCAATTGTTGTGAGTGTAATTGTTCTAACACCTCGGTTCAATTTCCACAACGACCTCCTCATAGAAGTTGATGGGTAATCCATCAAAATATTCGAATGAGCACCTAGCCCCAATCACTTATTCATATGCTTTTACTTTTGAGGAATTGTACCTTAGTGGGTGTCCTTGAAAGTTTCCAAATCCATTGCTGAACCACAAATACATCAGTTAGTATTCTTATAGTCTGAATATTAACAAAAAAAGGGACAAGAATGGTCTTATTACTCCCTGAAATTCCTAAGTAATAAGACCACTGTTTTCCCTTTGAAATTGCTAATTAATATCTTCAGTTTTCCAAATTCTTTTTCGATATGTTAAACCATTCATTTTGAAGAAAACTAACCCTACAGAAACATCACAAATCCCAAATTACCCTTAAATCCATAATCATGTGAGGGCCATAAAAATCCAATTCACAGCCAATGCCACCCTTTCTACATGAATACTAGTCAACCCAAGACCATCACTAGGATTACTGCATAACACAAGTGGAGACAATAATTCAAAATTGCTCAAAACACATGTTCTGTTGTGATTGTAAATAGTTAGTTGATAAACTTGGAAAGAAAAAGGCATTACCTATTCGAAGCAACAAAAATAAAAGGTTAACATCATGAAAGATTTTGCTTTGATATATTATATGTCCGGAAAAATTTACATCACTTGTATTTTGGCCAGACTATGACAACAAAATGTTTTATATAAAAAAATCAAGAAATTAATAAGTTCTAATTTTTAACAGTATTATGACAATTTTAAATGAAGAGACAAACAACAGATAAAAACAAGATAACATATCTCCCAAGTATGACAACAGTCAATGGAGTTGGAATTTATGACAAATTTGGGCACATGATACCCAACAGTTGCCCTGTTTTCTTGACAAAATCCTGTCTTTCCCCAAGGCAGCAAAGGGATACCCAGGACATGGGAATATTCCATGTTTTATGGGTGTGTCCCCATTGAAATGGGAATGCTTCCTCCCATTGCCCCCAGGAGAAAAAAATGTAGAGGACATGTCCCAAAGGGGTAAGGATGGATGCCATCCTATACAGATCAAGAGCCTCTTACAATCACACCAAGTTTAGTCATGAAACCAAGATCTAGCACTATACATAATTCCTAGCTAATGGCTTAAACCATTTTTTCTTTCTTATAACCAAGATAAGGGCTACTGAATACCAGTTCACAATTGCAACCACAAACTCTAGCTCAACTCAAAAGTACTTCATGCACAAAGTAGTTGTGATATTCAACTCATGGTTTCAAGAATGGCATCCTAGC
>LPNX010552443.1:40933-58535 GCA_001517045.1 Pseudotsuga menziesii
AATATTGAAGCCTGCGTAAGGAAATTCCCAGGAAAGATTGCAAGGAAGACACACAGTTTTGAAAAGAGGAATATAGAAGAATACCAAAGGTTATACTTGTATTTTGGGACACCTAAATAAAAGCTCAAGCACGATAGGGATGACTCCTATAGGCTTGGAAATGAATTTGCAAATGAATTTATGTTGGGGCTCCGACCCTAAGGGTCCTTAGCTTTGGTAACTCCGTGGTTTTTGTGAAAGTGTAAGCGGAGTTATGACCCAAATTAGTCTTAGGGGTGTCGCGAGTGGGTCGAAACCCCTTTTTGTAATTAACCCTTGGTGTAAATCCAGGCTTAGGGTTTTGGGCGCCCATGGTTTGAGTCCATGGTTTTGTAACAGTGCACTATATAAATAGGCACTTATGTAAAGAACTAGGGTTAGGTATTTAATGATTATCTTACGAAGCTATTGTAATGCAAAGATAAGAGATTGTATAAGGGTTTTTGTAAGAAGGTTAAGTCCCAGCTGTGTGCGTGGACGACCTCTGTAGCTGTGTGCACAAAGGGGCTTTTGGTGAAAAGGAAGATCTGCAGCTGTGTGCGCAGAGGCCTACTGCTGTGTGCACGGCTTTCAAGACTGAAGGGATATGCAGCTGAGTGTGCAGATTAGAACTATCATTTTAGTTGTAAAGAGTTGAATAAAATGCAGTTCTGTGGACGTAACCCCTACACTGGGGGTGAACCACGTTATATCTGGTGTTGTGGTTCCTTTGTGTTGATTTGTTATTATATTTTATGCATTGCTAAGTAAATAACTGATAAAGTAAGATTGCTATTAATAACTAAGCTTCGATGTGAATTCCCAGATAAGGGCTGTGCAAGTAACTGTTTGTTTATCTAACCGCGAAGCTACATACTTGATAATAGAGGCATTGTGTTATGTGATTATTAATAGTTAAAGACTAAAGGTACAATAAGATTCTCTCTTTTGCTTGTAGAAAACTGATTCTGTAGCACCCCATAGCTGTTTCGGGTGAGACTATAGCCTGTTCATAGGCTGCTGCCGAAAGGGCCAACACTGTGGGTCTTTTGTTGGTGCGAAGTGAAAGGTAAAACCCAGGTCTGCCTAGTTATCCCAACAAATTAGTTCCGTTGCCGGTTGAACTCGGTATCTGTTGAAGAGGGATCTACGTCGTACCTCGAGGGCTATGTTTTGGCACCCTTTGTAAAAGAAATTGGTGATTGGATCGAAGATACCTATTTGAATTTTGCAGAACAAGAAAATAAAGATCCCCGTCGTAGCGCGGAATTTTTTTTGCAAAGGTACGTCTTTTCTGATGTTCATGAAATTTTCTTTGGTACTATACACATAGAGTTGCACCAGTGGTTATCTAGGTTAACGGAAAGGAGGACGAACTTCCAAGAAAACCAGTTTCCTCCTTGGACCCCCGCAAGAATCGCTATCTTGAAAAGAGTGAACAACGCGATCTCGCGAGCCGTGGATTTCTGGACTGCGTGAACTCTCGAAGCATTTGTGACGGATTTCGCCATCGACACAAGTACCTCCTTTAGCGAAGCTGAACGACAATTTTTCAAAGGACCAAGGGGTAAGTACTTGAACCTATTTAGTTTGAATATTAAAATACTATTGGCTGAAAAATGAATCTTGCTTATAGAATCAAATTGTTAGATGTAGTATTGCTAACCTATGATTGGAAGTGACTGGGACTTCGACGAGCAAAGTGGTTTGCTGCGAAGCGATAAAAGATATAAGAGAGATCTCGGCCCCTATACTAAGTATACCCCTTTAATCTCTGAAGCCTCTGAGTCTGCCGAAGCCCCCTTTGTTAGAAACCCTCCTATAACCCCACAGCAGAGACCTATTATCCTCGAGAACCTATCGTAGTCTAAAAGCAACCCTAGCCCGAGTATCCCTGTTGCAGGTCAGTATTCCCCAGCTAGTTCAAACCCTTCCTCCCTCCCTAGATCCCAGATGGACCACGTTCATGATGACATCAAACTACCGATTTTTAAAGGAATTGGGTCAGAAGATCCAGAATAGTTTTGGTTTCTATGCGAAGCTGTGTGGACCGCGAAGAACATTACGGACATAGATGTTCTACGAGCACAGCTGATTAATTCTTTCAGAGACTGAGCTCTAACTTGGTTTATGAATTTTGCTAGCACGCAGAACCCTATCTTGGCTGACATCAAAGAACCCCTGATATGAGAATTTAAGAAACCTAAATCAGAGTCGCAGTGCATCACTGAGTTAAAAGAGAGTCAGCAGTGGTGAGGTGAATCTGTGTGGGACTTTGATCAGAGATTCAAAGTTCTGCTTGACCAAGTTATCTTCACGATTGGACTAGCACAACATAAGGAGTGGTTTATTGTAGCATTATTACCTCACATCAGAGCTCCACTCATGCAACAGAAGGTTGCTGATCAGCAAGAGTCCTTAGAGATTGCCATAAAGCTTGAAACTGCACCTGTTGAAGATAATTCTGGCATAGCTCAAATTCAAGCGCAACTCACAGAGATGGCTTTAGAGCTTCGTGACATGAAAAAAGGGAAATCCACCCACGAAGAGGTATGGTGTATAATTGTCGAATAGAAGGCCACGACAAGGACCAGTGTCCAGCACTGAGAAACTAACTGAATACTGGCGCACCAAACCCGCTGAATCCTAGTGTTCTGTACTGTGAGATCTGTCGAACTACTGTCCAGCATCGACCGGAAGATTTCTATCTGTTACAGAGGTATGTTCAAGTCCCGAAGAACCCTTACTATAAGTTCTGTAATTCAGTAGGCCACAATGAAGATGAATGTCGCAGCTTCAACCTTATGAGGGAATGAACCTACGACACTTATAGGGTCTACCCTGATGCACAAGAAAATGATGGATATGGTTACTGAGGTGGTCGAGGTAGTTTTAGAGGCCGTGGTTGTGGTATGCCAGGAGGAGGCTGAGGTCAAGTTATTTGCTATAACTGCAATCAGGAAAGACATCTAGCTTGAGACTGTCAAAACACAACCACGACATGTTGATACTACAGAGCAGTTGATCATGTCATCGAGCAGTGCCCACAGTTGCTAGCTAAAATCCAAGAAAGAAACAACAAACCTAGTCCGAGTGTCCAGTTGATTGCTGTCGAGCCACGGCCGATCCCAGCTATTAATGTTGTTACAAGAAGTGGAGCTACAACAAATGCGCAGTGTCAGGCGAAGCAGCCTGACGAAGCTTGGGTTCGCAAGGCCGTAGAGAAGACTCCAACATTTGATGTTCGACGAGAAAAAGAAAATTTTTTGGAGGCCAGACAAGACTTTGCTGATCCAGATTTGCCAGCAGCAAACAAGCAGCATCAGCAGCTGCAATCCCAAGAAGACTCACAAGGCCAAGTAAGTACTCTGTCATCATTTTTACAGAGTTTCCTCAAATTGTTAAGAAATCAGAATGCCTTAAATGAATTACAAAAAGTTATTCAGTCTTGCGAACCTCAGCCAAGCCCTGGTAAGGAAAAAGCTGTCAGTAGAATTAGAAGGACTGGAAGAGAGATGAGACTACATGCTCAGATAGGAGAATATGACATGAAGGATATTATTTTAGATCTGGGTTCAGAAGTCAATATCTTAACTAAACAGACATGGGAACAAATGGGAAAACCCACCCTTGATTGGTCCCCTATCCAATTGAGATTAGCCAATCAGCAGAGGATTATGCCTTTAGGAAGATTCCCTAGAGTACCAGTGGATATATATGGAGTCAGTACTGTAGCATATTTTGAAGTTATTGAGATCATTGATGACAGTAACCCCTATCCAGCTTTGCTAGGAATTGAGTGGGCAATAGACAGTGATGCAGTTATCAATCTTAAAAAGAGAAAAATGAATTTTGAAGGGAAGGGATTGAGAGCTATACTACCATTGGATCCTTCTCAAGGAGAAAGATATACAGAGCCAGTTAGAGAGGAAGATCAGGATATTCTGGACCACATCTATAATATCACAGCTAAAGAAGAAGATTATGTTGAGCCTAATGCCGAAGGTGTAATGGATTGGCAATGTGATAGCTCCTGCATGTCTGATTCAGACGATGGTCTAGAGAATTGGCAGAATCGACTATATGAGCTACATGGCCATCGGTGTGCACAAATTACCAAATCTCTTAGATGCCTTAGTGCACAGGCCAAAGATTTGCCTACATATGATGGGTTGACAGACCCAGGAGAATTTATTGCGCAGTTCTCAGAACAAGTGCTAGAATCACAGAGAATGCAGACTCTGGAAGCAACATTAAGAGCTACAGCAGCGAGATGGTGGAATGGCCACAAGAAGTATATTCACTGCTGGGAAGCTTGCCAGAAATTTCTACGCCTTAGATTCATAGACCAATCTCAAGAGGTGTGAAGCAAGTTCAATGGGCAAATTAGTCCTCAGGAACATTTGAAGCAATGTTATGCAGCATGGGAACATGTACCTCGCGAGGAATGGGTGCATAAGTTTGTGCACACTTTGGAACCTATAGCAAAAAACTGGTATACAGAGGTTGAACTCCGACACGGTACTGTAAGTTGGGATGATATTGTTGATAGTTTTATGCTTACTTTTTCTATTAATGAAGTTTACCCTACTTTAGATGCAGATGTCAGACTGATCCATGACAAGGCAGTTGATGATCAAGAAAGAACTGAGTACCAAACTAAGGAGCAGAACAAAGAAGTTAGTGCACCAAACCTAACATCCCCGTCGCAGATCTTACCGGGGCAGGCCGAGGGTCAATGTTGTGCTGATACTGCTCGTTGTGACGAAGCTAAGCCAGTGATTTTTCCGGAGCACAAAAACACGACGGAGCTTAAAATACAACCATTGGAAAATAGCTGAATTGGCGGCGTCGACACTTTAATTACCTTAATTGTCTGTACTAATGAGATCATGGAAAATACAGTACCGGTCGGACAAGATTTTTATCAGATTTGGTGCCTTAAATGCATCGTCCTAACAGATTTGATTGATAAAGTGTATAAGAGGACCCCTAAGCTGGCAAAAATCACATTCCGCATTTCCTTGACATTTACGAGTGAACCCATGACAGCCGAGCGAGAGCTTCAGGATCTAGTAAGAGAGTTCGAATAGAGGGGTCTGCAGAGTTGTTCTGATCTCCCACATACCTCTACACCCCGTGAAGAAGCTCACCCAGCACCGCCGCGGCCGATGCAGACACAGTTCGCCAGGAAAAAATTTAAACCTGAAGTTCATTCTAAGCGAAACGAAGACCGACACAGGAAATCAGGGAAAACATCAGGGAATCACCAGATGGACCCGCCCAGTTTAGCATAGGTCCCGACCGGAGGAGATGAGCACATTGCACCACCGCGGCCACCGTATCTCCAACCCGTTCGGCCAGGCATCCAGCCACTCCGGCAGACAAAGCAGTTTACATTAAGCATGCCCTCGCTGGCACCAGGTGTATAGCTGGTCGGGACCATGACAGGGAAAATAGACCAGCTCAAGTATGCCGACCGTGACACAAATGATCATAGCAAGTTTCCACAGTTTGCACCAGCACAATTCTTGCATCATGTCAAATACCTAGATAATGGCGCGACACTATTGGAAGTGAAACAGTGGGCTGTCGGCTTGGACACAGCTGGCCTGCTAAAAATGCTTGATGTTCCTCATTTTGGTCACAGCACACAAGTGACCGTAGTGGTTAAGCAGCTGCTAGCATTAGTACATGACAGCCACTTATGGATAGGAGACAAGCAAATTCCTATCAATGGCGAGCTTATTCATAAGATCATAGGCTTACCGATAGCAGGGCCTGATCCAGGAACTGAATTTCCCTCAAAAAACAAGGATACGAAGCTCGCACAAAGCATGAAGGACCGTTTCGGCCTGACCAAGGGGAAACGAGGTTATCACACTTCCACGATTGAGGACCAGAACATCCGTTTCGTAGATGAGATCTTAGCATGCAAACTCTTGCGAAAGTGCAGGCCCAATGAAGTGCCTGCCCCGATTATCAGAATTGCTATAAACTGCGCTAAAGGTTACACTTACAACTGGGCCACATACCTCGCAAGGGAATTCCTGGAAGATGCCCGTGATGCGCAGGAAAAAGGTAGACCATTTCATTATTCCTGGCTAATAATACTTATTGCACTAGTTGGGTGCAAAGAACCCACTGAGGCTCAGTTCATGGAGGCACCCCTAGGCATGCCGGGTGCAGTAAGGTACGCATCCCTCTAGATGTCGTCGGACAAGGCATCTCAGCAGATGATGAACACTGTGTTCTCCTTTTACACCATGAGTATACACTATGAGATCTTGCGAACACCATGGCTTACCAATGAGTTGTTCTCTCAATATGAGGGCGCCGCGAACTTCAGTGCCGACATGCATCATGTTTTCATTCAAGCCCGTGCAGATCCAACACATCAATGGTTTAAGTTACCATATGTAGTAACCAAAGCAGACATCCTGGGCATAGTTCAACAGTAGCCGGCTGACTGGTTGAAAGATGCAGGAAAAAAAACCCACCATTCTAGTTCCCCTAGTTACCAATATGGGCGCAGGTACCAGTCAGACGTAGCGGCAAAACCCACTAGAAGACAACGAAGACCTAAGTGTCTCGCAGCAAGATGGAGATGACCAGGGTGGAGATTGCGAACATGAAGAAGAGGATGAGGAGTCGGTCAAAAATCTATCAGATCTTAATCGATCAGCTAAGCGCAAATCGCCAGAGGTAGAGGAGGTAACCAAGCCTCAGTCCCGCAAGAAGACAAAGGCGTCGAAGGACAAAAATCTAGACGAAGGAGTCACTGTGACGCTGGAAGAGCTTGAGAAAGCTCTCAAAAAATCTACTGAAACACTAACTCAAAAGTGGTCACAGTTCGCAGATGTGCATCTTGCTGTGCTCACGGGCGTAGCAAACAGGGTGTCAGAGCTGAAAGAGTTAGCAAAAAAATTAGCGACTAGTACCGCGACAAGTAGTACCCCAGCATCCGCGCAGCAAGATATGAGGCAATGGCCAACCAGAGATAACAGGGGCCAAATGTAAAGCGCAGCTCTAATACTGACTGATGCAGATTCCCGGTCGCAGATGAGTATGACAGTTGGGGTCGATTACACCAAGCTGTCTATGACAGAATTGCACCTCTGCCAGTTAGCCATCACGAAGGAGATCCACGCACAAGATTGCTATTCTCAAAGCCAGTTGGAAGACACCATGAAGCAAAGCCAGAATCTCGCAGCAAGGCTGGAAGAAGTTGTGCAAAGGAAGAAAGAGGCTGAACATAAAAGAGCTACACTGCTGCGAGCGCTGGATGAGGCATGTTGGAGTCTTCCTGACTTCGACATCCAGGACGAAGAGAAACCAGAGCAAAGAATTTCCAAGCTGAGAGACTACACCCAACAGTCTCGCAGCTAAATTGAAAATTTAAAAACAGAACACCAGAGACAGATCGCAGAGCTTCAACTTCCCATCCCTCCAGAGACTCCACCTGAGGTCCAAGAACAGCGCCACAGGGACATCCAGGCCGTAGCAGCAAAAATATTGGATATTGTGGGCAGCGCAACAAAGCTGCTGGAAGACAGTATCGAAGCATGGGCGAACCTACAGGACCACCCAGATAGAGGTAAGGTACAAGAAACCATCAATTTGCGACAGGAAGAATTAGATGCAGTCAGAGCAGAAATTAAGACGCTGCCTCCTATGCAGAAAATGGATAAGGTGAAGTGAAGCAAGGAACTCTAGTAGGAAATTGAGTCCTGCAGGATGAAGGTAACACTACTGGAAAATTCGCTGTAGCCACTTGTCGATGAAGCATTGGAATTGAGCAATGCTGCGAAGAGTCAGCTCAAAGTTTTGAAGACCTATGATACTTTTGCGCAGGAAAAGGCTAATGAAGTATCATCCTCAGCGTTACAAGAATTGGTGGAAAAGGAGAAAGTAGCTGATGACATTATACAAAACCTCAATAGTCATTTCCATATCCTTGCAAAGAAGATTCTCCCACCAGAAGAGTCGTAGAGTGCCCCGGGACGGGCCACAAGTGAGTCTTAGGGGCCTGTTGGGGCTCCGACCCTAAGGGTCCTTAGCTTTGGTAACTCCATGGTTTTTATGAAAGTGTAAGTGGAGTTACGACCCAAATTAGTCTTAGGGGTGTCGCGGGTGGGTTGAAACCCATTTTTGTAATTAACCCTTGGTGTAAATCCAGGGTTAGGGTTTTGGGCGCCCATGGTTTAAGTCCATGGTTTTGTAACAGTGCGCTATATAAATAGGAACTTATGTAAAGAAGTAGGGTTAGGTCTTTAATGATTATCTTATGAAGCTATTGTAATGCGAAGATAAGAGATTGTATAAGGGTTTTTGTAAGAAGGTTAAGTCCCAGCTGTGTGCATGGACGACCTCTGCAGCTGTGTGCGCAGAGGGGTTTTTGGTGAAAAGGAAGATCTGCAGCTGTGTGCACAGAGGCCTGCTACTGTGTGCATGGCTTTGAGGACTGAAGGGATCTGCAGTTGAGTGTGCAGATCAGAACTGTCGTTTTAGTTGTAAAGAGTTGAATAAAACGCAGTTCTGTGGACGTAACCCCTACACTGGGGGTGAACCACGTTATATCTGGTGTTGTGGTTCCTTTGCGTTGATTTGTTATTATATTTTATGCATTGCTAATTAAATAATTGATAAAGTAATATTGTTGTTAATAACTAAGCTTCGCTGTGAATTCCCAGATAAGGGCTGTGCAAGTAACTGTTTGTTTATCTAACCGCGAAGCTACATACTTGATAATAGAGGCATTGTGTTATGTGATTATTAATAGTTAAAGACTAAAGGTACAGTAAGATTCTCTCTTCTGCATGTAGAAACCTGATTCCGCGGCACCCCATAGCTGTTTCGTGTGAGACTGTAGCCTGTTCGCAGGTTGCTGCCAAAAGGGCCAACACTGTGGGTCTTTTGTTGGTGCGGAGTGAAAGGTAAAACCTGGGTTTGCCCAGTTAGCCCAACAATTTAAAAATTATCAGTATCTCAGCATAGAAATAAATGGTCAAATTTATTGTAGTTTTTGGAATGAGGAAGCAAATGTATTGTTGAAATGCAAACCATGGAGGGTAGGGGATTCAGTACAAAGGAATGGGTCTCAAAAATCTTGAAGGATAACACATAAGAAAAAAAAGGTAGACATTATCAAGATGTTAGGTTTTCTTTAGTACAAAGATGAAAACATGAAATCAGGGAGAAAAGTAAAGGACTAAATCTACTAGGTTTCCTCAGTTGAACTTTTGGAAAGCATTATAGGTTAAACAAATCTCCCAGATAAAGTTTTCAGTTTTCACAAAACAGTGGATCTAGATAAATTCACAATGTTTCAAAAATATATATTCTTCTACATTTATAGGAATAGCCATGGAGATATCCTGAGGTTTGAAGGATTACTATATTTTATATATGTAATATGAAGGAAAAGGATCAAATAATTATTGAAACTTCTCTCTTTTTGCAACCACCTCATTTGTATTTCTAAGTATTTTACAAAAACTTACTGACACAAAGGGGAAATAAATTTTCAAGACTAAAAAAGGAAACAATGCAACTCTAAAGGGGGTGAACAAATAGTAGATATCAAAAGGGGGCGTGTTTCTAAGTCTGCAAGGAAGCAATATTACAGTCCTTATCATGGGATTTTAAAGGAGGTGTGCTCCCAGATCTGTGCAGCCTAAGTACCCTTTGTGAAAAAGGGATTTCAATCCATCGGTCATAGATTCAAAACAATTGATATAAGGGAATTATTCTTGTTGTTGTTGTACATGTATTCTTGTTTAATAGAAGAAGCTACCATCTTTATTACTTCTATAAACCCAATAAACTTACCTAAGGCCTTACCAATTTTCTCCATTACCTCGTCTTCCCATAAGGGAAAGGATAAAATGGGGACTGTCACCCAGAAAAACATGGGAGATGGGTTTAATTATGAAAATCAAGTCTCCAAGAAGAACCATCCCCATCCTAAGTCGAGGACCCTTCTTCCATTACTCTCTTCATATCTTCAACTTCATTGTAACGAACTATGAAAATCCTTGAAACATGGAATCTTACCAATAAATTTGTTGTCCAGTTGTCACTTATCCAACTCATGAAAGGATCATAGTTTGGCTAATCTCTATAAAAAAATAGATCAAGGCCTCATCTTTGAAGGCTTTATGTTATTACAAACATATTTTGATGATACTTTCTGAACCTGGATAGAGCTTGATATCTCCATTATGAATCTTCCAGCATAAGACAAATTTTGGGGTTGAGAACCATTGAGTCATTGATAGATCTAACCACATCTTTAACTTATATGACTTAAAGAAGAGAAGCACCTTTAATTGAAGAACCTGGATTAATAGCCTTCAAATATGGAACATTGGATGGATACTTTGCAGCTGACTCCCCTCTGGAAAATGAGGGAATCTAGAAGCCAGAATTTTCCTTCAAAGCAGCTTATCCTTAGTGCAAGAAGGAAGGAACCGAGGCCAAGGAGGGAACCTTTATCACCGCAAACACTGATCTCCTATGGGTCATGCACAACTTGCTCATTGGAATACAGAAGACAGTGACTAAGATCTGTTGAGAAGAATGTAAGCATATTTATTGTTCCAAGTGATGAGTAAATTTCTCTCTAAGGGATCTATCTTTTTTTTACAGTAATGAAATATATTCTCAATATTGACTTGCAGATATTATCTATGTGATGTTGCAAACTATCTCACTTTAGTGGCATATCCCTTTGCCGGGATTCCGTTCAACATTAATACCCCTCCTCTTCAATCAATAAAAATAATAAATTCATCAATAACTTTCCCAACACAATGGTAGAGCCACAATGTAAGTAGAATTAAAAAATTCCCAACTCAAACATTAATACCCCTCCTCTTCAATCATTAAAAATAATGAATTTGTTAATAAGTTTCCCAATGCAATGGTAGAGCCACAATGTAGATATAATTATAAAATCCCAACTCAACATTACAAGTAGGATATGTCCCGTTTCTATCTAGATCCATCATAATAGATGAATACCTTATAAATTGAATTAGGTATGACCTTGTCAATCGTTGAAATACACAGTCTGAGAAAAAGCACAAGATACTAGACTACCGATGAATTGGGGTTCGGATTCTGTTTGGCATTCTTTAGGATTCCATAATAATTGAACTGATACACCAAAAATGAGAAACAAAGAGGATAGGGACTATGAGAACAACAGATGAGAGACAAATTCAGCCTATCCATCTAGCAAATGGTCAGGGAGTCTCAATCCCATAAAAAATCAACCCCCCTACCACCAATTGAACACACATAAGTTTGGGACAGCTTCAGATATGATCTATCACTATTATGAAGCTACTAATTCATTATTACAAACCTATATCAACATGTAAAAACAAGCAGTAGTCATAGCCTACTCCAAACAGGTCTAAAAAAATTGCATCCCTTTCTTATAGGATGAACTGACCTTAGGAAATTTACGGTTCAAACTTATAGGTCTCACAATGATCACAAGTTAATCCAAACATCCTTTAAACAGTCATGGATGAGTTTAACAATTTAACAACTATTCATGGTTCAGATCTAGAAGCCCACAAGGTTCACAAGACATATATAGAAGCCCAAAAATTCATGGCCCTATCTACAACATCCCACAAGGTCAAGAAAGGTCACAAATGTCACGACCCAACATAGAATCGTCAATATAGTCACATATCAGCCTAGGAAGGTTTAGTAAGGTTTAGTAAGGTTTAGCAGCCTGATCAAGAATACAACCTAGCTCAAAAAAAAGCAAAGCAACAGCCTCAACAATATATAGGAATTAAATAATAGAGAATCAATACCATCAATGAAGTACAAACAACCTCACAAGATCTTTGGTTGATAATGTCAGTCTTCTGGAAGAATAGTTGTCACTGGAGGCTAATACAATTATGCATTGTAATTATGCCAATTTATTATTGCATTAGATGAATGTTGGTATCATGCCAATAGGTATCCTAGAATCAATTCATAGGAACCCAGTGCATAAACCATTTTTCTCTTCGCTTAGCTATGTAGAGCTCATTTATTTTTTTGAATAATGAAAAGTGTTTACAAAGAAAATATGCAATCAACATAAAAGAGTCAAGATTAAAAAAAGCGAAGACAATTAATTCATGCAACTAAAATGTAATAAAATTATCTTTTCTCAAACCCTGAATCAATGGAAACTGATTAAAACCAATCTTGATTGAAGCTACAACAAATGGATAAATCAAGCATCAAATGAGAACTATAAGCATTCAAGGGACTAACACAATATTTAACCAAAATACACACAAACTTCAAAAAGAGACAAAATGCTTCAAACAAAAGCAATAAACAAACCATAAAAAATTGTCAAGATATTCCTGTTAAACACCAACATGGTTTCATGTACTTGAATGAGCTCATTCTTGCTTAGCGAAAGTGTTGTCAAATTAGTTATTTATCCTTTAATGTTAGGACACTATCTATGTGAAGAGATAGCTCCTAGGCCTAGCTTTCTCAAATTCCACCGTCAGTTCCTGTCACATACAAGAAAGAGACAACGTAAGAGGTTAATATCAAAACATCAATATTAAAATAAGTTGCATGAAGGTAATGTAGCTCAAATCATCAATGTTACAACAAAAAAGTACAATGTAGTATCTATTTTTACGTAAAACACGACCTCAAATTCACATATAGTGATCACCAGCAAGGGTACATGGAACATCTGGACAAAAATAAGACTCAAGAGTCTGTAATGTGTATTAGATCATATACAATCTTGGGTGAAATCCAATTTTCAACTCACATTTTGGCCCTGGTACTCATTTTCAACATTCTGGATCTGGTCCTCATTTTCCACATCAAGTTCATTAGATATATTTGTTGTATTGTTTTCTCCCCTTCTTTCACGATTTGATCGCCAAAGAGCTAATGCTCTTTCATATGGAAAATTGTCAATCTCATACTTTGTTACATATAATCTTAAGCATGTATCCACATTTTTATCAAGCTTGTTCTTCAACTTTGACTTCAAGAATGTCAGTGCACTAAAAATTCTCTCATCCTCCATTGATCCCAAAATCATGGTTTTGACATAAATCTGCTAATTTGAAATATTTTAACATTATTTCCCGTAGCACTTCGCTACCACTGAGCTTAGTCCATAATCTTGTAATTGCACCATATTCTTTACTATCCGACGGAGAAAATTGGTCCCGCATTGTTTTACCAAAGCATTGAGATTGATCTACCATTTTTTATTTATCTAAATACCTTGAATATGTTCTCCTTGTATCTCGGCCTCTCGACAAAAATGGCTCTACAAAATCTAGATTTTCTTTATAAAGTAAGCTTCTATTTTTTTTTCATTTTGACTATGGTCCCAATATTGAGGGTATACAATAGACGTGGCCTCCAACAATTCATATTGAGGAAACCCTTCTCTTATCTCTGATGATAGTGATTTTGGAATTTATTTCAAGTTGTCTCTCACTGAAATTACAACATCGTGAAATCATTCTCTTGAGATGGAGCACTGTTTGGTGGATATTCCTATCTTTTCATTATAATAAAAGGGAACCATATGCCCATGAACTGCCATACATAGCATCCCTTTTTCATCAAACTTAAAAAAAAAATCATAATTTTCTATATTGATAATCTTCCTCCAATTTGTAAATGCTAAATCTGTAAAAGAATATTCCATAATATACAAATTATCCAATGCAAGACATGTTAATTTTATTGCTCTTGTGTATTCAGCAATATATGTCGTGTGACTCTGAGCCATCTTCACGAGGTTATTCATTTCATGAATCATAGGAAGAATTTCAGCCAATGTTAATAATGTCTCTATATCAGTTAGTAGAAATAGAAGAGTTTGAGCTTTTTCTACACTTGAGCGATGTTCATAAGACTCAATAAGTTTAATAGTATTAGGCTTTAGAACATGGTTCTCTTGCAAGTAAAATTTAGTCAGTTTATCCTTGAGTAGTATTTTAGGAATACTCAAGACTGCCGTTGACCTTCTTCTGTTCAAATTTAAATTCAGATATTTTGTGTAGATCCCATTATAAATTACTCTCCCCATGAGGATCACCTCATCATCTTTCTCATGTAAATCCAAAGTCGAAAAGAAATACCTTCAATTCTGTCTCCAATCTGTCTAAAATGATATATTCACTGCAATTAATGCATCAACTCTCCCATCTACTATTGTAATGTTGTTCAATAAACTAAGGCATGCCACAACAGTATGGTTTATTCACATTACCAAGTTTCTGACTGATTTGACTTTAAAAGGTGCACCAAAAAAAATCCTTCAACTCTGCCTACTTTTGAGAAGAACTAACAACTTCCCTTAATTAGCACACACGTTATCCTCAAGAATGTTGTTTCACTACTCAACGAAGTCTTCAAAGAGTCCTTCAATATGCTACCAACAATAAAAACAGTTCCAAATCATTCTAGAAAACTTAGCGAATAAGTTCATAATTTCTACTTAATTTTTAAAGTGCTTCCTTTAATCTCAAAGAATATAAATAGTATTACAAATGACCTCTTCATAGAACTCGATGGGTGAACCATCAAAATATTCTAGAACAAGCACCTAGCCCCAATCACTTATTCATATGCTTTTACTTTTGAGGAATTGTACCTCAGTGGGTGTCCTTGCAAGTTGCCACCTCCACTGCTAAACCACAACTCCATTAGTGAGTCTTATTCTAGTCTTAATATTTACAAAAAAATGGACAAGAATGGTCTTATTATTCCCTAAAATTCCTAATTAATTTCTTCAGTTTTCCAAATTCTTTTTCGATATGTTAAACATCACAAATCCCAAATTACCCTTAAAGCCATAATCATGTGAGGGCCATAACAATCCACTTCATAGCCAATGCAATCCTTTCTACATGAATACTAGTCAGCCCAAGCCCTTCCTTTTCTCTACCAATGTTGCAAATGTCCAAGGAAACTAGTGGTAGACCTTGTTCCCCAAGTAAAAATTGTTAGAATACATTCTATAATTTAGCCTCTCTAAAAAGGAAAACAAAAAAGTACTCATGGGTGAATAGTGATCATAGGAGCAACTAACATAGTGATCATAGGAGTTAAGTTTGGTTATTCCTAAAGTTTGGAAAATATAAATTTTTAGAAATCAATCCCGTAACCTTTATCTTTACAATATGTTTCTTAGTGAAGGATTTTTCCTATATACCTTAAAATCATCAAAATTTTATTTAACTGAAATTGTATCAATTGTTAGAGAATTTAAAGTTCTAACAATACATACATATGATAGGTTGTTGTAGTGGCCTCGAATGTACCAGCCACATATGAAATGCACTTTGGAGTACCAATGGTAGGGGTAGTGCTCAACACTCTAAATATTAGACATGATGCATAGATAATGTCTCTCATTTCGAAGCATTCAGAAGCCAAGGAGGTGTTTGTGGATTACCAATTCTTGGAAGTTACAATGGCAACAGTCAGGAACCTTTCTCAGGTGACATAGGAATTGCCATTAATTATTGTGATCCATGAACTGGACAAATCTAGAGAATATTATTTGAATGAAGATCACAAAGATCTTGATTATGAAAATCTTTTGATAAGTGGAGATCCAAATTTTGAGACTCACTGGCCTGAAGATGAATGGAAAGTTATCTCATTAAGCTAGACATCAGGAACCATGTCTAGTCCTAAAGGTGTTGTGTATAGTCATAGAGGTTCCTATCTCATAACAATTGGTATTATTTTAGCATGGGAAATGAAGTCTATGTTGATGTATATGTAACTTCGGAATGTATTCTTCTATGTATATTATGTATTGTAACCCGATGTTTATTCCGGGATGTTTCTATTATGTATTTGAGTCATGTGGTCATGCCCCGATGTTCCGATCGGGAGGATTAATAATGTAAACAAGTCATATCAAGTCATTAGGTAAGTCCCCACAGTTTAGGGGCACTTGAGTTATTATACACTAATTAAGGTGTAGGCTCGAGTAATAATTATTAGGTTGAGCCTACGTGTGAAATGGTAATTCAAGTGAACGGACTAATATAAATAGAGAGGGTGAGTCTCTCTATTTGTCACTTGTGAATTACATCACTTGCTCTCTTAAGTGTGGCGCACCTTTGGAGAAGGAAATACTTTGGCTTGACAGAAGACAGAAGGCTACTATTGTGTTGGGAGGTCATCTTACTGTTTTGGGACCACATCTTGTGGTGATACTATCTTAGAGGAAGTTGAGGGGTTTTCTCCATTTATGGTTTCCCCTCCTAAAATATTTGTGTCTCTTGTCTCTTGTGATATGCTTATGTGATTGCTGTACTTGTTATTCTCTCAGTGAAAAGATCTTATCATAATGCTAGCTTAAATGTTGAAAAACTAACATGGTATCAAAGCTAACCTGAGAAGAAGACACTATGCAACTGCGGAGGCTAGGGCTTCCTTGTTTGTGGATCTTTCTCCACTATTTTTCAGAAAAAGTAAGGTGGACTTACTCTCCTCCCTAGGGCGCATCTTTATGTCGAAACAGAATTCAATTCTGAGGTTTTTCAGTTTTGGACCTGTCACTAGGGCCGGAAATTAGGGATTTTTATAGAAGAGGAATTTTTCAGTGAGCCTAGGCATGGATTGTTCTCCTCCCCAAAATCGAAGTTAGGAACAAATTTGAAGGCATTTGGGTGGACAGAACTCCGGGAAATCAAAACCCTTGTTGCTCCTGAACCAGCTCTGCAGGATTTCAGCTGAAGCTTCAGATCTGACATCTTGAACCTGGTAAGATCTAAAATATTTTGTATTTCCATTTTAGGTTCTTATTTAGAGATGTCTCATCATACCAAGCTTGATGAAAAGCTTGAGGGGGCTGATAAATTCCGAGCTTGGAAGTATAGGATCTCCCTGGTCCTGGAAGAGAATGAATTAGACTCCTACATTCATGAGGAGGTTCCAGATCCAGAGGGAGATGAGGCAAAAGCCTTACATAAGAAGAAGATGGTTATGGCAAAGAGAATCATTGCTGATTCTATTAAGGATCATCTTATCCCTCAGGTGTCCTCTCTCAAGACACCTAAAGCTATGTTTGATGCCCTAACCAAATTGTTTGAAGGAAAGAACATCAATCGGAAGATGACCCTGAGGAACCAGTTGAAGAATGTGAAGATTCAGAATGCAGAAACTATCCAGTCATAATTCACAAGATTTTCTCAAATCAAAGAACAATTAGAGGCTGTTGATGAAGAAGTGGAAAATGTGGAGATTGTCATGACTACATTAAATGGCCTCCCTAGGTCATGGGATGCTTTCATCCAAGGAATCTGTGCTAGAAAGAAGTTAGTCAAATTCAGCAGACTATGGGAAGAGTGCTCTCAAGAAGAAGCTCAGATAGCAGCTCGAGAAGAGAAGATGGGAAGTGAAGACCAAGCTCTTACAGTTCGCTCCAAGGATCACTCCAAGAAAAGCAAAACAAGACCATATTTCTCCAAAGGTAAGGATTCTCATCCTAGAAGAGATATTTCAAACTCAAGATGTTTTACATGTGATGAGATAGGGCACTTTGCAAAAGACT
>LPNX010552454.1:3206-13886 GCA_001517045.1 Pseudotsuga menziesii
GATATTTATTGAGTTATTTGGAAGTATTGAAGAGGAGGAGAACTTGTGAGAACAAAGAGACTATAGTGGATTTGTGCCCCATTCTTGCATACTTGAGTTTGCATCCCTTTATCCTTGGAGCAGCCATTAGTGCTCCTTCCCAAGATTTCCTTTGTCTTGTGAGCTTGCATTGATATGGAGGATTGAAGTGGTGGAGGCCCAGGTGGAGGACTCGATTTCTCGATCTCGACGAGGTGCCGATAGAGGTTGTCATTTGTATCTCTGTTCATATTTAATAGAAATATCCATTTCTCGTCCATTATATGTGTAACTATGAATATTTTTATCCGTGGATGTAGTTGCTTCGATTATATATATTGGATTTGTATATGCTAGAGTAGGTTCTAACACTTAATATATATCATGCTTGTATGTTTTGTTGTTGTTGAGAGTGAAATGTAGGTGCAAGTGTTATTAAAAGATCAACGAGGACCGAGTCTACAAATGTCTGAAATATGGTACGCTTCTCATCCCTTAGTGTTAGTCTTTTTTATCTCTTTAGCATGTTGTAAGTGGATTGATTTCTGGTGTTATACTGTCTGTTGGGGTCCACCCCAAGCCATAGGAAGTTTTCTTCGTAACAGAATTGGCGACTTTGTTGGGGAGTTTTCTTTTTGTTGGCGTTTGGGTGCATAATGTACTTGGTTTTCTCTCTAATTCTCTGTGTTTCTATGTCGTGTTTAGGAGTGTGTTATCCCTTTGGTATTCCTTTGAAGTAATCTGAGTCTTGGCCTACCTTTTTACCGCCTATCTCTTTATATACGCATGTCATAGAGGTAACAATCATGCAGACACGTGGGATGTACTACTTATAGTCGTGTATACACGCGGTTTTTCTGTGAACAATCGCGTACATCCATCTTTGGGAGTGAGATATTGATGTTTGGGAGATTCTGGGTGGCTTGTGAGTGTTGCTGAGTTTTCTTAGGTGCCTGTGGTGCTTATTTACCTCTTTTGTACTGACCAAAGACTTATTTTTCTTTGCTTTTATTTAATAAATGGTCTTGTCATTTATCTCCTTTTTGTTTTGTAATTAGTGCATTAGGCTTTTTGGTCTCAATGTCTTGCTTGGCTTGTGTCTGATACTTGCTGCAGGGTCTGGGATTTTGTAAAGTCGGTTTATTGCATATTCATACCATTTAAAATTAAAATACAAAAATATTTTTACTTTTGGCAGGTTTTTGCATTATGCACTTGCATTAAAATGGTACTTGCATTAGGTTTGCTTAGATGAAATAGTGTTCAGGATTTCATATAGGAGTGATTGCATTGGAATTTGAGAAGAAATTTGTGCATTTCATGTAGTGGCATACCCCTTTTTCATATTTAAAGAGAAATTTCACTTGGCATTGTTTTTTAGGTGTGCATATTTATTTCACTGTTGAGTCGTAATACCGTTAGAACGTTCATTACCCTTGAGTAATCACAGCCATTAAAATTAATGCTTAACTTAAAATTGATTACACTTTTTATTTGATAGAGGTGCACCAACAAGCTTAGGTTGTAGAGTCTTGGAATAGGGTGTCATGAGTAATTTTTTCCAAGACTATGAAATAAAAAAATTAGATGTATGTCTAGGTGAGAAGAGAAATCCTTGGTATAATTAGTGTTCTCAAGAAGATCCTCTTACACATGAGTTAAGCACAAGGAAACACACACATTAGTGGTGGGGATAGCCCCTTGCCACTTTCTGTTGAGCGCCAGAGATCTTTCCAGGATCTTATTCGTATATGGGGTATTTTGAGGTACATTTGGTAAGTTCTAGCTTCGGACTTTGTTACCTTGCCCATACGATATATGCAACCTACGAATTTCCGCCCGAGCATTGGTTATATTGGGGTGACCTTAGTTGCCTTACCTAGATGGTACTGCAGGGGGTACTTACAGAGGTTATTCTGTGAGTGTCCTAACTAGGTAGGGGTCGGACAACACAGTTGATATATGAGTTGAAGCTGAGGGCCACTATAATTGGTTATATACCTCCGCTTGTAGTGTATGGGATTCTCAAGCCTCTCCTTGGCGAGACAAAACCTACTACATTCGATAGCTCACTTATCCTCCCACTTGGCTTGTTTACATCTGACTTAGATTTACTTAAGGGTGTGCTCCTTGTGCGCTAACTTGCTTTAGGGATCATAATTTGTTGAGTCTTTTTATTTTTGTGGAGTCATCGTGGATCAAGTTCTGGCACTATACTGATCTCAACGTTTAGCAGGGATTTCACCTTATGGATCTCCTCCTCCTCCTCCTCAGAAGAGGACTAGACATTATATGCAAACTTTTACACATTGTGGTTCACACACTGTTCTCACCATGAATACTACCTCTGAGAAACCCGAAATCCCTCCTTCCCCATCCTCCAAAATTGGGAATGCTACCGTTTTGAGACCTGGGACTCTGGTTGAGACCGACCTGTAGAAATTCAGGCCTGCAGTAGATTAATTTCACTCACAACAATTAACAATTGATCATGCAAATTATCAACAATGGAGACTGAATATGGAGCTGTAACACAAAATTATATTAACTGAGTGTACAATAGCCAACCCTGTAATAACATAGGCTGCTGAATATATAGAATACATGAGAAAATCGAATGCATAAGGAAGCATCCAAATCTAGCATAAAGCAGGCTTACCCAAAATAGGCAAATCCCCCATAGGTGTAAAAAGCTGATCCCAAATCTATCAAGGACCCCACGAATTAGCAAGGGCACATGGGCAAGCTAAAGAGTGGTCAAATGGCAGCTCATACATGCTTTTGAATGGAGGAAAGAGTGGAGGATGAAAGGGGAATAAAACAGGTTCACCTCACCTAGTCTAGCTTTCCTTATGTGCTTAAAAAACTGGAAAAGCAGTCAACAAAGCAGAAAAAGCAGAAGGGCGCCTAGGAGGCCAGGAATAAAGCAGATTTGATTCCTAGGACTTTCCCAAGCGCTCCATGACTCAATAATGGCAAGTTTGACCTCTATGGATAGGCAATTGACAACTTGCACATGGTGGGACTCATGGACTAGGCAAATAAGACAAAATAAATGAAATAATGCTTAAGTGGGTAAATACTATGGGTTGATTATTCTAACACGACCCTCATGGGGATAGTACTTCCTATAATACACAAACCCAGCTATCAAAATTTGGAGCTTCTTATCAGATGTATTTCTCAGGAGGTCAAGTAGTGAGTCTCATCACATTCCCTCTAGAATAGGTCCTTTTAGATTTTGCATGTCGGACCTTGACATATTGTCATCTTCTGTTGATACTAGTATTGAACTTGGTGTTAGGATTGGGGGCATTGTAGACCCTTTTCTTGCTGATAGATTTGGGAGTGGTCATATTGCTCCTTTTTCTCCATTCGCGGGAGGATTTTCGCTCTGTCTTGACATTGGTGTTCACTCTTACGGAGGTGACCCTAGACATGTGAACATTGGAGGCACTGATTACATTCCATCCTGTTAACACCATTATTTATCAAAGGGGATGAAAAATCATGATGAAGAAGAAATAATAGGTTGCTTGTCGAACCTTGGTTAAAAGATATATTGTAAGAGTATGATGATACCCCAAAAAAGTGATCCCGTTATAAAGGATCTGATGGTGCGAATTGAAAGGATAGAAATCAATGGCCATGATTGTCTCCGCACTCTCAAAAATGCGAGGAAGATAAAGTACGGCCGGGTGTTCATCGGATGCACAGATCAATGGCTATCAATCCAGCTCGGGCAGATCCACAGTCCATATTTAATCCGCCTTATGAAATCGCATGTTGGTTAAAGGAATAGAGTCTGGCGGAATCGAGTACATAATACTCGATCCAACGGTGAAGAGGTAAATTTAGATCACATCCATGGTCGAGATTGATTCCGGAGCCAAAATCTGCACGGTAGATAAGCCCAAAGTGCCCAGTGGAATTTGGTACGTGGCATTTGATCCGACAGTGGAAAGTTAAAGATATATCACATCGATGGCTGTGGATGATTCCGGAGCTCAAACTTGCGCAGTGGTTAAAATGACGGAGCCCGGTGGAATTTGATAGGTGCCACCTAATCCAACGGCTCACCAATAAAGGTTGATCGCATCTACGGCTGTGGGAGATTCCGGAACATGAAGTTGCACGAAGGATAAGGTCGGGAAACTCAGCAGAATCGAATATCTCCTTCCCGATCTAATGGCGGATTAATGAGAGGCCTTTTCATCAACGGTTGGAGATGTTTCCGGGGTGGAGACTTGCACGTTGTTTATTACCAAGACGCCCGGCGGAAAGAGGTACGTGGCACGTGATCCAAGGGTTAGAAATTAAAGGAGAATCTGATCGATGGTCTTGAATGAATCCGGAGAATGGAATTGCGCGGCAGATAGAAATGGATGGTGGTTGCGGAAAATAAACTATTGTCCACGTGGCGAATTGTGGTAGGCTCCGGAGACAAAAGTGGTTTATGGAAAGCCGGTGGGGGCCTATAAAAGCAAGGTTGAATTCCCTCATTATTATTTTATTTGTTCAGGAAGGGTGAAAAGGACTGGCCGATTCAGCAGCTTCCATTTGTCAGTTTCGGGCACGCTCCAAACACACGCCTCTACAGCCAACCAGGTAAAGCTTAAACCCTGTAGTTCTTCCGTCCAAATTACCTTTGTAAATTAAGCAATGGACCAGGGGAAAGAAATTCAAGTGTCTGGTCAGGTTGTAGACGATAGAGAAGAGTTCTTAGTGGACAGAGATAGGAGCGTGTGCGACCCCTTCCTATCCATAGGGAGCGTGTCTGTTAGTAAGGAGAAATTGTGGTATTATAACTCACAGGGGAACGATGTATTAAATGTATGTAAGTCTTTCCTGTACTACTTCACCCTCGAGAAAACCCTCCATTTCCCAGAGTTTGCAGAGTGGTGTGCTGTCAACTACTCCCCGTCTCAGAGAATTATTGTCAGTCAATCTACATCCCGAATTCTTTGTAGGGTCAGTGCTACAGTCATCAGGGAAAACCATTGTGGATATGTTAACAGAAGATTTCAAAATTCTACAGAAGTTCGCAATTATCAGAAGTAGATTTCCCAAGAAGTCATATGAAGCATATATGGAGCTCGAAGTATCAATTCGGGAAATGATGGAATGTGACACCCCAAGTTCGGAGCAGTGGAAAGCTGTGGAGCGGTTTGGAAAGACAAAGTATATTCTTCATTCCTAGAAACATGTGTTATGCACTGAGAAGCTGATGGGGAAAAGACGTGGAGCTGATGGGGCAAAGACGTGGAGCTGGCTAGGTGAAAGTTCGTTATCAAGTTGATTTTACTTTATGATCTGTTAGGAGTGGAGTTGTAACAAACTTCCTAGGAGTTAGGGATTCAGTTACAAAACTCTACATTAAGCTGATCATTCAGTTATTGGTCTTCTTGGACGACCTATTATTTTATGTATAAATTTTCATGTCTTTTAAGAGATGGGGGTTGGAACCCATCGAGAGAAGAGTTTTGGAGAACATATCTATTTTTGAATACCAAAGTGAATGCATGAGAATTTGGTCAGAAATTCCTGTATCATTGATATTACAGTCTGTGCTTCTTTCTTTATGTGATCGTATTTCCTGTGCAACATTTCATTTTGTTCTTTCTTCATATCTGGAATATAGCGTTAGATGATTAGAATTCATATGTTTATGCTTTAATCATCATATGTTAGATGATTTTCTCTGCTAAAGTTGATATAGAATTCGTCTTTGACGCTCTGTATTGATGGGCTGTTTCCTTGTCTCTTCTGTTTCATCTGGATCAAACTGAATGACTGTGATGATGTGATTACCTTGCCTTTGATAAATCTTATGTATACATCTTTGTGATCTCTTTATATGCATATGACTCCATGCCCAATGGTTATATGATCGTTTCAGCCATACATACAAATATTTAAGTGTTGTTTTATATATGGTCTTGTTAAAGTCTTTAGTGAGAGATCCCTCTCTGGAAGAAAATACCAGTTTCTTTCTAAAGTGGGTTTTGTTGTTACCTTGGAGATCTACCTTTTCACAACTTGGGTACATTCTGAGTGATAACAAACTGGCGCCGTTGCCGGGGACTAAAGTGCATATCTGCCCTGGGAGAACGACAAAGATTAAGAAAGATTTCTATGGGTGAACAGGAATTTTGAAAAGAAAAGAAGGTTGTATATTTTCCCTGGAGACTCCATTGTGAAATTGTTTCAGAATTTAAGAAAGAAATTCTGGCTTCGAGGAGACACACGTGAGGTAACTCTGATACCAAAATCTTGAAAAGTTTCGAAGACCCAGAAAAGTTGTTTAAAAGAAAAAATAAAGAGAAGGTAGATTTTCCTTTGTTTGGTCCATCATCATCACAAGATTCTTGTATTAATCCAGATTGGGGAGTTAATACTGGAAAGAACCTGTTGAGAACCAAGTCCGAATCTGACCTTAAAAATACTGATTTCAATCCCCGTAGGTTAGAGTCCTATCTATTAGATTCCCTCTGGAGAGACTTGCAACAAACCTCTAGAGTTAAATCACCTACCTCTGAACACACTCAAAGTTCTTCAGTCCCTGTGAATCCGCCTAGACCAATGGCTGCTAGATTTGCTCCTTTGCGTCTGCCTGCTGTATTACATGATCTCCCTCAAAATTATTCTCAGAGAATTTCTTTATTTGATGGGGAGGGTGATGTAACCGCGAAACAGCATGTTGCCAAGTTTGAATATTTTATTGACTTGGAAGAAGTTGACTATCTTGATGTTAAAATGCAGTTGTTTGCCCAAAGTTTGTCAGGCGAGGCAAAGAAATGGTTCAAGGATCTTCAAAATGGGTCTATTGTGAACTTTCAGGCTTTTCAGAATGCGTTTTTGGATAGATGGGATGATAAACAAAATCCTTTGTAGATTTTATCTCAGTATAACAGCCTTAAGAAAGGGGGTTTCGAGTCTGTTCATGAATTCTCAAGCAGATTCATGAGGGCTTACAACTCTATTCCGAAGGATATAAAACCTACTCTTGCAGCTGCTAAACTACATTATGCCGGAGCTTTTGATAATGATTTTGCATTCTCATTGCGGGAAAGGAAATCGGCAACTCTTGCTGCCATGTTTACTGATGCCTTGGAAGTGGAAGCTAACATGATGGCAAGTGGAAAGATGAAACATAGAGATATGGATAGGAGGAGAAAAGAAGAAAATGTACCATCTACTTCATCTTCTTCCGCTGATGTTAAATTGGAGATGATGTTGAAGACTATGGAGAAGTTGATGGATAGGTTAACCATGGACGCTAGGCCTTTCAATAGAGAGCAAGGGGATCCCCAAATTTGGAATCCAAATTTCAGAAGACCAAATCCCCCTGTTCCCCCCCAAAATAGACAGAGAGACCAAAGAAATCCAAGAAACCAAGAAGAACAGCCCATCCGTCCGCCTTTCCCTGAAAATTATGTTGTTGATGAAGAAGACCCCCCTAAAAATGAGATTCATCTGTTTGGAGAACAGGATTCAGAAATATATCTTACTGAAGAAGAACATAATATGTTTGCGCAGGAAGATGCAAGTGAATAATTTGAAAATGAGCTATATCAAAGAGGTTATTTACATGCAATGGATGATGTGTAGAGGAAAATTAGACTGAGGAATAGGGATGTCCCCATAAATAAAGGGAAGGCAAACCCAAATCAGCCTTCCTCTAGTCCTTTGAATGGAGAAAAAGGAAAAGAATTACAAAAAGATCCTTCTGTAAATAAGGAGGTTAAAAATGATGTACAAAGGGATAAAATAATAAAGAAGGCGACTCCGATTGATGTGGAAAAGATTAGTGCTAGTTTTAACTTACAAAACGAGCTTTCAAAGCTAAAAATCTCTGTTCCATTTAATGAGTTATTGAGAAACACTGAATACAAAGATACTATCACCAAAATGATAAAAAACCAAGGAGAATGGCAGTCTGACATTTTAGAACTGAATGATGATAATCTTGCTATTTCATTCAGATCAAAAGTTGAAAGTTTAGAAGGTGAAGAGGTTCCTCCTTTCTATTTAAGTCTAAATGTGCATGACAAAGTGGTCCATAATGCTATGCTAGATTCAGGGGCATCACATAATCTAATGCCTAAAGGAGTTGTAGAAAGTCTGGGATTAGAAGTAACAAGACCATATAAGGATTTATACTCATTTGATTCTAAGAGAGTAAAATGCCTTGGTTTGATTAAAGATATGGTGGTGACCCTGAATAAATTGCCATCTAAAACTATAGTCATGGATGTGGTGGTAGCAGATATTCCACCCAAATTTGGGGTATTGCTGTCAAGATCTTGGACTTCCAAGCTGAAAGGTAGTTTACAGATGGATATGTCATACGCTACTATTCCAGTTCTTGATGGGAGCAGAAGATTATATAGTGAAAAAAGAACTCCATATGTAGTAAGCAGTCAGGATAAACCTGAAATTCATCACATATATGCTGTTGACACTGATTTGGGGTCTTCTATTTTCTTTAATGATGTCGTCCCACATAATGTAGAAAAGACATTGCAGGAGAAGTCCGAGGAAAATAATGAAAAAGAAGTTTTGGAACAGGACGCTCTGGAAGCAAAACAGAAAAAGGAAGGCCAATGGATTATGTACTTTGATGGATCTGTTGCAAAGGTTGGTGCTGGGGCCGATGTATACATAATTTCTCCTATTCATGATTTCAAAGCTTTATCATACAAATTGCTATTTGAATGCACAAATAATGTAGCAGAGTATGAGGCTTTGTTATTAGGATTACGTGCTTTGAAAGATTTGGGGGCTTAGAGAGTCAAGATCTTGGGAGATTCTGAGTTGGTGGTAAACCAGGTAAATGAGAGTTATCAAACCAGGCATCCTCAGATGAGGGCTTACAGAAATGAAGTATGGGATATGCTTGGTAATTTCTTCACAGAGCATACAATTCAGGTTGTCCCCAGGGTTGGAAATCTGGTGGCTGATTCTTTAGCAGTATCTGCTGGAAAATTTGAAACCCCAATGGCTAGTAAAAAAGAATACCAGGTGGAGATTATGAACAGACCCTCTATTCCCGACAATTCCAAATACTAGCAGGTATTTGAAGACGATATGCAGATCCAAATATTTTTAGAATTATCATGAGAGTTTGTGAATACTCATTTTGACAATGAAAATGATAATGATGGGGCCCTTGGGGATGATGAAGAAATTGAAACAGAATAAGAAGATGCTGAGAAGTTAAAGAAAACCTTGGGAGGTAAGGATATTATCCAGCTGAAAAATAATTTCATACCAAGAGGCCTGATCCCTTTAGAAAGGCTCTTTGATCAAAATGATGTCGCCAAGAACCCCAAAGTGAAACCTGTTGGAGATGCGGTTGAAGATAAAAATATTGGCACTGAAGAAAATCCTAAAATCATAAAATTGTCCAAGAAGCTGCCGGAAAGGGAGAAAGAGGAGTATGTAAAGTTGATGAAAAAGTATACAGATGTGTTTGCTTGGAGTTATGAAGACCTCAAAGAATATTATACATCTATCATACAGCACACTATTCCTATAAAGCCTTGGGAGAAGCCTTTTAAACAGAAACTCAGGAGGATCAACCCTAAATTGCTCCTTGTCATTGAGAAGGAAATAAATAATTTATTTGATGCCAAGATCATTGTAACCCTCAAATTTTCTAAATGGGTTGCGAATTTGGTCCCTGTCAGAAAGAAGAATGGAGAGATAAGACTGTGCATAGACTTCCGCAATTTGAATAAGGTATCCATGAAAGATAACTATCCTCTACCCAAGATGGATCATATACTGCAACAAGTGGTGGGAGCTGAAAGGATTTCGATGCTGGATGGCTTTTCCGGGTATAATCAGATCAAAGTGTTACCAGGAGATCAGGAGAAAACTGCCTTTACTACACCATGGGGCACTTTCATGTATGCGAAGATGCCTTTTGGTTTGATGAATGTAGGCGCCACTTTCCAGCGAGCTATGGACATTGCCTTTGCAGGAGAAATTGGAAATTTCATGGTGATTTATATGGATGATATCACAGTCTACTCAAAGTCTGACAGAGAACATCTGCGTCATCTGGAGAGGGTTTTCACCAAGTGTAGGAAATACGACATATCTTTGAACCCTAAGAAGTCTAATTTTGCATTAGAAGAAGGAAAGCTGCTAGGCCATATAATATCCAAAGGTGGCATAAAGATTGATCCTAAAAGAGTAAGTGCAATTCTTAAGGTGGGAGAACCCAGGAGCAAAAAAGAGATACAATCCTTTCTGGGACAGGTAAATTTCTTGAGGAGGTTTGTACCAAGCTTTGCTGAGATTTTGATGAATATTACAAATATGTTGAAGAAGGGTCGTGAAATAAAGTGGAATACAGAAGCTAAGGAGTCATTTCAGGAAATCAAGAAAGCAATTTCAGAAGCCCCTGTTTTGGTAAGTCCAGATTTTGCCAAAGATTTTTTAGTATTCTCATATGCTTCGGAGCATACTATAGCAACGGTATTATTGCAGAAAAATGATGAAAAGTTGGAACAACCCATAGCCTTTTTCAGTAAAATGCTATGGGGTGGGGAATTGAAATATGACATCATGGAAAAGCAGGCCTATGCTTTAGTTAAAGCATTAAAGGATTTCAGAGTATATGTTTTGCATTCCCATGTAATTGCACATGTT
>LPNX010552454.1:13930-32398 GCA_001517045.1 Pseudotsuga menziesii
TCAACTAGATCCAGAAGGCAGGAGAGCGAGATGGATAGCTACATTATTGGAATACGACATAGAAATAAAACCCATGAAGCTGGTTAAAGGACAGGGGTTGGAAAAAATGATGACAAACTCAAATTGCGAATCTTTGCAAATCAATTTCTTGTCTCACCAATCTGATCAGTTGGGCACAGAGATAGAAGTGATGGTTGATTTTGTGGTTTCTCCATGGTATTCTGATGTTTATATGTACTCCGAAATTTGCAAGCACCAGAGGGATTAAGTAAATCAAGAGCAAGATCTGTAAAGTTGAAATCTGCTAAATTTTGTATCATAAATAAATATCTTTATTGGAAAGATCCTGGAGGAGTTCTACTAAATTGTATTTTGGAAGATGAAGCTCAGCAAGTTACCAAAGAATTTCACCAGGGAGACTGCGGAGGACATCATTCTTGGAAGGTGACTGCAAACAAAATCCTGAGAGCTGGTTATTATTGGCCTACGTTATTCTCAGATGTATATAAAGAAATCAGCAAATGCCATCAATGCCAAATTTTCGACGGTAAGAGAAAGGTACTGTATCTCCCTTTGAATCCAATAACGATTGAGGCTCCTTTCCAGCAATGGGGTTTGGATTTTATTGGTGAAATAAACCCCAATTCATCAGGTCAGCACAAGTGGATTTTGACAGCTACAGACTATTTTACCAAATGGATAGAAGCAATTCCTACCAGGAGGGCCACTGAAAATGTGATCATGGATTTTCTTGAAGAAAATATATTGGCTCGATTCGGGTGTCCAAAAAGGATAGTAATAGACAACGCAACTGCTTTCAAATCTAAGAAAATGATTAATTTTTGTCATAAGTATCATATAAACCTCAATCACTCAACTGCCTATTATCCTCAAGGCAATGGATTAGCTGAATCTTCAAATAAAATCCTGGTGAGGATTATCAAAAAGATGTTGGAGGATAATAAGAGATCCTGGCACACCAAACTAAAATATGCTCTATGGGCTGACAGGATTAGCACTAAAAGAGCAATCGGCATGTCTCCGTTCCAACTGTTGTATGGGGCTGAAGTGATTTTTTCAAAATCATTAGGGGTACCAGTTATGAGATATTTCCAGGATCAGCAAGAAGAACCAAATCACGTACAGCGAAGGATAAATCAAATCATTGAGCTAGAAGAATGAAGAGGTAAGGCTTACGACAAAGTGCAGTCACATAAGGAAAAAATGAAGAATACTTTTGACAGAAGAATCAAGGAAGAGCAGTTTCAGATTGGTGACCTGGTTTTGAAGTGGGATGCTCCTAATGAAGACAAGCATGGAAAGTTTGACCCTATGTGGGTAGGACCTTATGTTGTTACTGGATACAGAGGACAAAATGCATTTTTGCTGGAATATACAAATGGGGTTCTTCTGGAGAGTAACCCTGTAAATGGAAGATATCTAAAGCATTACCTATCCTGAGAAGGAAGGTAAAATTTGTATCATAGATTGTACATACTTATTTTTCTTTACAAGTAAATATGAATGGTAGGCCGAGTGTATTTGAAGCTCGCAGTGAAATCCCTAAGATTCAGGAGGCATACCATTCCTTTTCTAAAAATATATAAAAATGATATATTTACAAAAACAAAAGATGGGTTTCCGGGAGCTATTATGCAAAATCAAAAAACAGGCACCTGGTCTACGAGTTCTTTGATACCTTGCAGGGAGGATATCATCCCCAGATGGAGCCAGCTGTTAACACCATTATTTATCAAAGGGGATGAAAAATCATGATGAAGAAGAAATAATAGGTTGCTTGTCGAACGTTGGTTAAAAGATATATTGTAAGAGTATGATGATACCCCAAAAAAGTGATCCCATTATCAAGGATCTGATGGTGCGAATTGAAAGGACAGAAATCAATGGCCATGATTGTCTCCGCACTCTCAGAAATGCGAGGAAGATAAAGTACGGCCGGGTGTTCATCGGATGCACAAATCAACGGCTATCAATCCGGCTCGGGCAGATCCACAGTCCATATTTAATCCGCCTTATGAAATCGCATGTTGGTTAAAGGAATAGAGTCCGGTGGAATCGAGTACATAATACTCTATCCAACGGTGAAGAGGTAAAGTTAGATCACATCCATGGTCAGGATTGATTCCGGAGCCAAAATCTGCACGATAGATAAGCCCAAAGTGCCCAGCGGAATTTGGTACGTGGCATTTGATCCGACGGTGGAAAGTTAAAGATATATCACATCGATGGCTGTGGATGATTCCGGAGCTCAAACTTGTGCAGTGGTTAAAATGACGGAGCCCAGCGGAATTTTATAGGTGCCACCTAATCCAACGGCTCACCAATAAAGGTTGATCGCATCTACGGCTGTGGGCGATTCCGAAACATGAAGTTGCATGAAGGATAAGGTCGGGAAACTCAGCGGAATCGAATATCTCCTTCCCGATCTAACAGTGGATTAATGAGAGGCCTTTTCATCAACGGTTGGAGATGTTTCCGGGGTGGAGACTTGCACGTTGTTTATTACCAAGACGCCCGGCGGAAAGAGGTACATGGCACGTGATCCAAGGGTTAGAAATTAAAGGATAATCTAATCGATGGTCTTGAATGAATCCAGAGAATGGAATTGCGCGGCAAATAGAAATGGATGGTGGTTGCGGAAAATAAACTATTGTCCACGTGGCGAATTGTGGTAGGCTCCAGAGACAAAAGTGGTTTACGGAAAGCCGGTGGGGGCCTATAAAAGCAAGGTTGACTTCCCTCATTATTATTTTATTTGTTCGGGAAGGGTGAAAAGGACTGGCCGATTCAGCAGCTTCCATTTGTCAGTTTCAGGCACGCTCCAAACACGCGCCTCTACAGCCAACCAGGTAAAGCTTAAACCCTGTAGTTCTTCTGTCCAAATTACCTTTGTAAATTAAGCAATGGACCAGGGGAAAGAAATTCAAGTGTCTGGTCAGGTTGTAGACGACAGAGAAGAGTTCTTAGTGGATAGATATAGGAGCATGTGCGACCCCTTCCTATCCATAGGGAGCGTGTCTGTCAGTAAGGAGAAATTGTGGTATTATAACTCACAGGGGAACGATGTATTAAATGTCTGTAAGTCTTTCCTATACTACTTCGCCCTCGAGCAAACCCTCCATTTCCCAAATTTTGCAGAGTGGTGTGCTGTCAACTACTCCCCGTCTCAGAGAATTATTGTCAGTCAATCTACATCCCGAATTCTTTGTAGGGTCAGTGCTACAATCATCAGGAAAAACCATTGTGGATATGTTAACAGAATATTTCGAAATTCTACAGAAGTTCACAATTATCAGAAGCATATTGCCCAAGAAGTCATATGAAGCATATATGGAGCTCAAAGTATCAATTCGGGAAATGATGGAATGTGACACCCCAAGTTCGGAGCAGTGGAAAGCTGTGGAGCGGTTTGGAAAGACAAAGTATATTCTTCATTCCTAGAAACAGGTGTTATGCACTGAGAAGCTGATGGGGCAAAGACGTGGAGCTGATGGGGAAAAGACGTGGAGCTGATGAGGCAAAGACGTGGAGCTGATGGGGAAAAGACGTGGAGCTGGCTAGGTGAAAGTTCGTTATCAAGTTGATTTTACTTTATGATCTATTAGGAGTGGAGTTGTAACAAAGTTCCTAGGAGTTAGGGATTCAGTTACAAAACTCTACATTAAGCTGATCATTCAGTTATTGGTCTTCTTGGACGACCTATTATTTATGTATAAATTTGCATGTCTTTTAAGAGATGGGGGTTGGAACCCATCGAGAGAAGAGTTTTGGAGAACATATCTATTTTTGAATACCAAAGTGAATGCATGAGAATTGGGTCAGAGATTCCTGTATCATTGATATTACAGTCTGTGCTTCTTTCTTTATGTGATCGTATTTCTTGTGCAACATTTCATTTTGTTCTTTCTTCATATCTGGAATATAGCGTTAGATGATTAGAATTCATATGTTTATGCTTTAATCATCATTTCAGATATCTTATGATTTTCTCTGCTAAAGTTGATATAGAATTCGTCTTTGACGCTCTGTATTGATGGGCTGTTTCCTTGTCTCTTTTGTTGCATCTGGATCAAACTGAATGACTGTGATGATGTGATTACCTTGCCTTTGATAAATATTATGTATACATCTTTGTGATCTCTTTATATGCATATGACTCCATGCCCAATGGTTATATGATCGTTTCAGCCATACATACAAATCTTTAAGTGTTGTTTTATATCTGGTCTTGTTAAAATCTTTAGTGAGAGATCCCTCTCTGGAAGAAAATACCAGTTTCTTTCTAAAGTGGGTTTTGTTGTTACCTTGGAGTATACCTTTTACAACCTGGGTACATTCTGCCTGCTAACACATCCTATGCCCCATCATCCACCGCACATGTTCTGTCAAATTCCTTTCTTATGACGCATCCTCCTCATGGCCCGCACGGTCCTTCGGGACGTGGTGCTGCATCTAACTGTGTTGTTCCCTCGTTCGTTGGTGTTGTTGTGTTGGGAGGTTATGTGCCTCCTTATATGTATGGGGATCAATCTATTTATCAATACTATAACTATGGTTATGTGGCACATCATTCTCAAGGTATCCTAAACTACAATATTCCCGTGCATCCTTTTATGGGTCATGCAGGAGGGGGTTAATATCCGAATGGCCAAGGCCATCGCATTTACTATAATCGTCCTTATATGAACCAACCTTTTCAAGGAGAATGGAACCAGATGGCACAACCTAGGATCCATTTCTTGGCTACGTTGAATTTTCCTAACATTTCGAAATTGACCAATGATCATGTATCTCATGATCCGATGTGGTCGGTTGTTCCCGTAAAGCTTCCTTTGGATATTCCAAAGTTTGAAGGTAAGAGTGGTGAGGACACTAGAGAGAATGTGACTACTTTCCACCCATGGTGCTCTTCGATCTCATTGAACCATGAATCTATTCGCCTACGACTATTTCAATGCACCCTCACGGGTCCTACCGCGAAATGGTATATAGAGTTTCCTGGGGGCACATATTGGACGTTTAATGACTTAGCCATGACCTTTCTTAACCACTTTAAACTACAAGTACATTGCGATGTCGACACCAAGCTCTTGTCAAAATTTTGGCAAGATAAATCCACACATATCTCTGACCATATTCAAAAGTGGCGCGGACGAAAGAAGTCGATCAAGGCCAACATTCCACCCGATTTTTTGTTGGAATGGTTCCTCAAATATTTATTGTCTTATATTGCATAGGATGTTTCGATGTCGGGAGTAATGAATGAGGAGTAGGATATCTTTAGAGCTCAGCAGTTAGATTTGATTTATGCTCAGTCTAGGATCCTTTATGAGATTATTCCTGACGCACCACAATCAAAATTTGAGCCTAAGTTTAAACCTGGGATACATTCCAATGGTATTGTTGGCTCAACGAGTACCAAAGTCGTAGACCATGTTTCGAATCAAATGCATTTTTTTATTATTAATCAGTATACGACCGGACAAGCTACAACTTCTTCCCATCCCACCCAATCGAAAGATGTGCTCTCTATACATTCGTCAGACTAGATGGGTAACCAGCAACCCGAGAGAAAGAAAAAGAAGGGAAGAAACAATAGAAGGGGTGGGAATAGGAAGGAGAACCAAAACGATGACAAGAACGATGATAATTTTGGGGGGAACAAGAAACCTAAGAGGAAGGTTAAATTCCCTTGAAATATTTGTGGGGGAGACCATCTCACATACTTGTTCCCCCATATTGATGAGGCCTCAAGGTTCATTGCACAGATCCCATATGTGTTGACTCATCCTTTACCTCATAATCAACATATGGATTCGAGGAACATGGACGCCAAAAGTAATTCTGGTGGGCATAAAAAACCACCGAATGCAGAAGGTGGCTGTGGGTGTATCAACACAATGTCTGCCTCTAATGTTGTGACTCGTGCAAAATATTATGGTTAGTCACAACCCAACTTGGGTAAAGATCCTATACCTCCTAATAATTCATTGCATATTGATAATATTGAAGCCATACCTCGCATACCTAAGGGAGTCTTAAAGTACTCGGGGTACAATCCTAATGTTCGAGCCACTGAACATTATTCTATTATCGAGGACTTGGGTCATACTCCCTGTGCGATGTCAGATCTTGAAGTTATTTAGACTTGTCCTTCGTAGAGGAGAGCATTGTTGATTTCTCTACGGGTGATTGATCCTAACCCTTCCACGGTAGTTATATTTGAAACCCATAAGGTCTAGCCTTGTTTTCCTTACCATGTGGATTTCTTAGTCCATGTGGAGTGTCTGAATAACACCATCAAACACACAATTGTTGATGAAGGTGTTGTGGCCTCTATGATGCCTATGGTGTGTTGGAAAGTCCTTGGCTCACCCAAGTTGTCAAAATATATGACCATGTTGACGACATTTGAGGAAATTCATTCCAGCTGCATGGTATTCTTCCCTCTCTCCAAGTCCAGTTGGGAGGGAAGACCATGTCGATTGAGGATGAGGTGGTTGATGCGCCCCTTGACTACAATATTTTATTGAGCCAGAATTGGATTTACGTTATGAAGGTGATTGTGTCTTCTATTTTCAGTGTCATTTGCTTCCCTTTTGAGGATCAAATTGTCTCAATCGAACTAATGTCATTCAATAATTCCGATTCGACTGCATCATTGGGATCCACCATCCTGACTATTGACAATTTTCAACTGAAAACTGAGAATGTTGGTGTTGGAATGTATCCTTCATTGATGGGATCTTTTAATATTTCAGTACCAATCCTAACTATTGGTTCCACTCTCGGTAGTGATTCATCGTCGTTGAGTTCAGTCCCATTTCACACTATGTATTTGGATGACCCTTGGACTTTCCCTTCTCTAAGCACTTCGGATGAGGATCTTAGACCTACCAAGATGGAGATATCATTTTCTACAGTAGAGTTTTCTTATCAAATTGTTCTTGATCCCTTTTTATACCCTCGTCCTTCCTCTTCATGAATAGAAGAGGATGATATCCTTGCATTTCCTGCTTGGGTGGTTGCATCATCACACTCACATGATTTCCTTGATGATTTTTTTCCTTCAGATGAATCGATTCTAGAGGCCATGAATAGTCCTGAAATACCTTGGGAGGAGTTGCACCATCGCTCTTACTTCCTCCCGAAACTTGAAGGGATCGAGCATGATGAATTTAGGATGACCCTTAGAAAGAATGTTGGTCATCCCATCATCCCATTAGGCACTCATGGTGTATATTCCGAAGAGAACATGGCGAATCTGTCACCTACGATTCCCATCAACATTTCTTGGGTTCCTGGCAAGATTGAAAATGTTTACATTGGTACAGATTGTTCTCCCAATGAAATTAAGGCATACATCGCTCTTTTTAATGAATTCATGATGTTTTCGCTTGTTCATATGACAAGATGCAGAGAATAGACCCTCGTATTGTTGAACATGAGATTAAAATGTATCCTAATGCTAAACTTGTTAGACAACATTTACGTGTGATAAACCCTCGTAAGGCGCCCTCCATTAAGGTTAAGAGAAAAGTTACTCAAAGTTGGATTTATCTATACGGTTCCCTTGACTAAATGGGTATTCAATATCATTCCATTGGATAAGAAGCAGAGAATTATCCGTGTGTGCACAGACTTCAGAGACCTGAATAAATCTTGTCTGAAAGATAATTTCCCCACACCATTTATAGACCAGATTTTGGATGAGTGTGTTGGGAGCAAAGTATTCTTGTTTATAGATGGATTTTTAGGATATTATCAAATTCAAATTAAACCCTAGGACCAACAATATAAGACTGCTTTCATTTGTCCTTGGGGTACGTTTGCATACGGGAATATGCCTTTCAGCCTTAAAAACTTCGGAGCTACCTTTCAACGGGCTATGACCTTTGATTTCCATGACCTTAAGCATATAATTGAATTTTATTTGGACGATTTAGCTGCTCACTCTCATTTGAGAGTGGATCATCCAGATCACTTGCACTCGGTTTTTGAAAGATGTCGTTGTTATCAAATACGGTAAAACCCTCAAAAGTGCATATTTTGTGTAAACGTGGGTCGTTTACTAGGGTTTATCATTTCAAAGTAGGGGATTAGGGTTGATCATTTGAAGGTTGAGGCAATACTTCGATTGTCTCCCTCGCGCACAATTAGACATCTTCAAATTTTCCAAGGGATGGCTAACTTCTTACGGATATTTGTCGTCAATTTCACCAATTTGACCAAGGGTTTTATGCGCCTTTTGAAGAAGGGTACTCCTTTCATATGGGATGAGAGAGCCCAGGATTCCTTTGATTCACTTAAGAAATCCTTGGCATAGACCCCCGTGCTTATTCCACCTAACTATAGCCGTGATTTTCTCTTATACATGGTCATGTCTCAAGAGATGATTGGGATGGTTTTGGTTCAAGAGGATGACGAGCTCTAGGAGTATGTTATCTATTATCTTAGTTGGAATATCATTGATGTAGAACTTTGATATAGTCACATGGAGAAGCTAGCCTTAGCGACTGTTCATGCAGTACATCGACTGAGACATTACACACAACTTCGCCAGACTATGGTCATAGCTCATATCAATTTGTTTAAGTTTATCTTGACTAGACGAATGATAGGGGGAAGTACAATAAATAGGTTTTTATTTTGCTAGAATTCAATCTCGAGTTTGTTTCGGAAAATTTGAAGAAGTCGTTAGTTTTTACGGAGCTCATGTCTGATATCCCTAGTTTGGATGAAGATGAAGTTCATGAAGATTCCTTTGTGGATGAGTATATCTTTTTTATTTCTACTGTAGACCCTTGGTATGGTGATATCATCATCTATCTTCATACTTTGAAGGCTCCTCCTCACCTCTTGTGGGATGAACGTTGACGTTTACGAAATAATACTAAGAACTACCTTATTATTGGTGACACATTGTATCATCCCGGGGGGGGGGGGTGATTCCATCTTATGCCGATGTTTGGACCATGATGAGGCTAAAAATAGGTTGAATGATTTCCATGGTGGGGTGTGTGGTTGTCATTTATCTGGGATTGCTACAACTCAAAATATCCTTAGAGCGGGTTATTACTGGTCATCGATCTTTAAAGATTGTTTTAATGCGGTTAAGTGGTGACACCCTTGCTAGGTGTTTACACAAAATGTTCTCTCTCATCTCGCCACATTACATCCTATTATCACTATCGGTCCCTTCACTAAGTGGGGGGTGGAATTTATGGATTAGAACATAGATTCGTTTGGGGGGAACCATCATATTATAGTGGTCGTGGACTATTTCACAAAATAGGCAGAGGTTGTGCCTGCAATTAAATATTATGGTGAGACGATCGCTCATTTCATATTCAATCTGATTATCACTCGGTTCGGTATCCCGAAAGAGCTTGGTGACTGAACATGGGAGGCACTTTCAAAAAAAATGATGCATGAGTTAGCTTCGAAACTGGGGTATAAGAAAGGATAACTCTTCTTCTTATTACCCTCAATCGAATGGACAGGTTGAATCCGTAACCAAATCCCTTAAGTCCATTCTACAAAGAATCGTTACAAAAAGAAAAAATAATTGGGATATTATGCTTTACCCTGCTTTGTGGGCTTACTGAATTGCTATTAAGACTACCATCGGGCTTTCTCTATATCAACTAGTACATGGGGTGGAGTCGGTTTTACCAGTTGAATGTGAAATTCCCTCATTGAAACTATCCATAGAGATTTTACCAGAAACTTCGGAATTGGAAGAGCGTCTGGTCCACTCAGAGCACCTTGATGAGCAGCATCAGGATGTCGTAGTGGTTCTAGATATTAATAATTGTCTCGTTAAGGATTATTTAAATAATTATGTCTATCCCTGTAGATTTAATGAAGGTGACTTGGTCCTCTTGTATGACCAAGCTAGCGAACCGTTAGGGGCAAGTAAGTTCAACCTCATGTGGCATGGGCCTTACGTGGTGAAACGGGTATTAGATAAAGGTTCCTATGAGCTCGAAGATTATGAAGGGACTGCCTTGGTGGAGCCTAGAAATTGGATCTATCTCAAAAAATACTATGCCTAACTCTCACTTGGCTGATATCTTGTATATTATTGTACAATTTTCATAGCTTTCTTTTTGATCCCCTTGTAGTGTTATCGGTTTGTTGACATGCTTCCTCTTTTTGTGGCAAATGTCAACAGAGTATTCGGTATACCTAGGATTCGCGAATGGTGCCAGCCACCATACCCATAACTTAGCTTCGGTTGATTGGGTCATCTTTGCACTTGAGGGTCATGTGGTGTCTTCAAGAGGTGTGTGTATCCGACCATCATCAAACAATGTTCTTGAATATAGCGTCACGATTGAACTACTACGTGATTCAATTTATAATGGCATTCGATCTCTTGAAGTCCACCTTGACTCATAACTAGTTGTAACACAGTAAATGGTTTGTATTGTATCAGGGATCCTACTTTATTACGAAGGTTCTTGCATGTAAGGTTGTTAGAATGGCAATTTGACTACATAACATACATTCATATACCTAGGATTTACAATCATGGTGTCAATTCATATGAAACTACGTTCTCAATTGGCACTTGTCACATCAATAATGAAGCATACACATTCCATTCACATTTAAACACACATGTAAATACATCAAGAGGACCACTATAAGTTTTGTATTTCTGAATATAGTTCAAAATGTTGTCATAGTACAAAATATCATGATACAAAATTGGGGCTTCAAGCCACCAAAAAACTATACAATCAATACAAAATTCTGACTAGGCATCCATGCCTGTGGGCCAGGGTGATGATCATGATAACAAACAACTGCATTGGCTAACCACAAGAATAGTCTAACCCACGTACAGGGTACTCCTACTACGTGTTGTTGCATAGCCTCAGGAAAGTCCTCAACTTGCACAATTTGTACCCTCTGTGTCAACCTAGAGAACTTGTTGTGTATGTTATGGAGTGTCTGCTCCGCATCTGGACCGATCATGTCATCCCCTTGCCCCCTCCAACGATGTTAGGGGAATCCATATGGTCATATTGGACCTACATTTGCATACACATGATCAATGTCAGTACGTGATACCACCGAAAACATTGTTTTTTATTTCTTTTATATAAAAAAATTCAAATAATTCAAAAAACATATTTGGGATTTCACCTATGTCACCGTATGCAACACTCGGTGGTAGTGGCATGTCTGGGTCTTCACGGAAGTCAATACTTGCATAGGGATAGTCATCCACAGTCACTATCTGGCATCGCCTCCAGTGGTAGAAGTCTGGTGGGAAAGGATTGGGTGTTCGACCTCCCCCTAACCGTCACACTACCTCCACCTAACACGTTTGGGCCAGATATTGTAGACTATGTGGAAGAACCTCGAATCTTGGGCTAAGGCCCAGTACCCGCTTGAAAAAGAAAGTGATAAGTATGTTGGCGAACCCGAAGTTATTTATCCTACCCAACTTGCAGTTTGTCAGCTATTGTTTCATAGCGATCAACATCGATGTGCTCCAATCATACACTATAGGTGTCATACACTGTATTGAATAGAACATGAGAGACCTAGAAGCATGATGGAGTGATGCTAAACTCGTTATCCTGGCTAGTACCAAAACAATCACCTTGAGACTCAGGCTCTAGATGGAGTTCACTGGAACTTGAATTCTAATCTTCTCTGTATCTAGAAGACAATAGACGACTATATACTCCTCGATGATGAGCCCTCCACCCACCCCACGAGATCGAAAGTTTACTACCTCGCCTCGGTGGGATAGTATGGTAATGAAGTAGAGATCTTCTACTTCTAGTCTCAGTGGCATCCCATCTAGTTGAAAATCCTCTATGTCTAGGTCCTAGTAGTTAAGAAACATCTGAAGAAGTCTTGGTTGGGCCCTCAAACCCCCAAGCTTCCAAAAATTGTACAATCTGCATCTTTTTAGAGCTTGTTGAGCATTTATGTCTTGATGGACTTCCCTATCCACATCCTCATGCTCGTGCTCCCTCCATTCCAGCACCATGCTGTCAAAAAACATTCAACTTTTATGAGTTTTTTTCATTAAATTGGGTATACGCAGCCCCATACATGACTTTTCTCAGCAACAGTAGTGTATGTACATGGGAAGGTTGGGTTTGCACACGTACATCGGGCCTTATACAGGACCCGATAGCTTGTGACTCGCGTGGGTCGGGATTCCAATTTATGGTTTCCTTAAACTGAAAAATACACGATAGAAACTAAAAATAAATGCATGGAATAGATGAGGAATGAGATTAGGATCTACTTGGTCCTAATGGCTCATGATTTTTTTGTTCCTAGCTCTCGAAATCGACATTTGAATTTCGTAGTCCAAATGGCTCCAAATGCACTATCTGTAGTAAATAACAAAATGGTATGGTGAAAATGTTAATTTTTACTATTTATAAAATTTCTTTTGAAATTTTTACCCACTTAGCCTATAGTTTGGACTTTTATTAACACTTTTGAGTTGTTTTGGCCTAATATTGGTGTGTAGGGACTCATTTTGGGTGCACTTTCATCCAGGTCTTGACCCGTTCATTCCCATAACAGGTATACCATTGAACTGACATATAGGATAGGATCCCTTTTTCTGGATGCATAATGCATTGTCATATGACCAAATCACCTTAACTATACGTACAAACCCACTTCGTGATGTTACGAAACCTTCACACTACTACTAAAAGTGGCATTATGTAAGTGGTATAGATTTCCTACTCATGGGTGCCCTAGATAGATCATGCTTTGCCATTTGGTACCCATGTTGAGTGTCCTCCCTTAGATCTGGGAGTCCCTTGTAGTTCCTCCATGTCCTTGAGAAAGAACCCCATATTCTTTCTTGAACTTTATGTTGGCCATCTCCCATAGGGACTCTCGTTTATATCAAGTTGTAATTGCATTTCATGTGTCCGCTTGCCATATTGAGCTGTATGTCGGCTCCCTACTTTAGTTTTATAAGCTTTATAGCCTGAGCTTGTCTCAATCCTAGTCAAGCAGAGCCTTTCATATGTCTTTTGCAGCTTGATCACCCCATACCCGGAGGATACATCCCCCCAAGTGTCCTTATCCTTCACACGCTTCCTTGCATTGAGCATAGGTATGTTCCACTGCTTGGAACTAGTTTTCTTTCCCGTGACACTTGGTTCCTCCTAGTTCTGTACTATAAGCAATTTTATTCTTTTTCAAGCTTTCCCAATATAGAAAAGACCAAAAAAATAGAAAAAAATAAAAATACGCGTGGGAAATGATATTACTTTGGAAGTTGTCATGTCGTGCTACCTTCAAAGAGATCACTGTATATTCCATCCATTGGTTAGGTTATTAGTATGAATTTAGGAGATGTACTCATTATTATGAGTTTGCTCCACTGCTTGGTTATGCTTCTAGTCCCTATGGATCCTCTGTTCATGTCTCTTGTGTCACGGAGTTGTCCCAGCTTCCATGTTGATTCTATGCTACCCATGAGTCTTCATCCGCCTTATGCTCTTGTTTGAAGGAAGTTTCACCTAAGTCGGTCATTCCTCAGTTACATTGTATTTGCATGTCGACATTCCCAATACAATTACTGGTTCATGTACATCTTGTTCGTCCAAGTTCTTCCAAATTATCTAGCGTTGTTGTGTACCTCGTGTTGGTTGATGGGGGATGCCATAATTCCCTCCTTCTAGTGGATCCCATTCCATCGACTTCAAATCATTTATTATGGAATATGGATCTAGAGTCCATTGAGTGCATTGAGACTTGCATTCACCAGTGGCAAGTTCTCTTTCCATCGACATATTTTGGAATACATCAATGTCCCCTGATCGATAGACTCTCTCAAGTGTTCGACCTCAACACATCTATTCACACTTGTTTGATTGCACTTTGTACCTTGATTCCCATTTTCATTATCGGTGGGATATCTCACATTTGTTAATGGTATACATCAATGACCGATAATCAAACAATGGTTCGACATCGACACCTTTATTTGCGTGATGGGACATGTACTAGTAGCGATTTGTGTAGAATACCTCTGAGCTTGGTCGCATTCCATATATGCTACCTCCTTGATCATGCGAATATCTATGAGATATCAATTCTCATGACTATATTCCAGTGTACCCTCAGATTTCTTCATTGCACGGGTCGATATCGAGGTTGCGCTCATCCAACTTGCATCTGCTCATCATTTTTCATTGAGTAGGTGTCCATCATTTTTTCTTGTAGTAGCTGAAGTGCTCTGCATTCTTTTTCATAATGGCCTACTGATTTACAAAATTTACAATACAGACTAGTGGGTTTTCTTACAATATTCTGTAAGTACAGACATTCCTCGGACTTGTGGCCCATAGTTTGGCATATTCTACACCAAGGCATTCCTTGGGTGTTTAATGGGTTCGGCGCACCTACTGTGACATAGTTCATGAGTGTCAGGAAATTGTCTTTACAGTGTTCGTTTGTTCTGCATCTTGTACACCATAGTTCTTCCTGAAATTCCTTACCTCTTTTAATGTCCTGGAGCTGCACCGTACGATTGGCCAGCTGTGACTGAATTTTCATCATTCCCGAGCCAGTGTCTCCAACTAGTGAGGCTTCTAATTCAATTTCTATTTCTAAAGTCTCTATTTGGCCCAACGAGTTTATGTTGCATCAATGGGGTTCATATATGTGGTAACAAGGAGGTAATAAACCATACCTTGTGTTGCACATCCGACATTTGGAAACTCACTTTGTCCATTAATGTCTTAAATATTTGGTCAAAGTCTCAAACGGATTCTGTTGGTAGCTACTTAATCTCTTTAATTTTAGTGATGCACTGTGATTCAAAATTCATCTTTTTGAATTCATCTATCAAACCCAGTCGAATATCTTTGAGTTTTTTTGTGAAAAATCCTACTGGTACTATGGAAAATTTCATATACCAGTCCAGCGAACAACCTTGCAGATTCGTGATCATATGTGATTTCTTGATATTCTCATCCTGGATCTATCGTACAGTCCAGACAGCTTCACAAAGAAACCAATGTTGTTCTAGGTCTTCCAACCCATTTCCATTGAATATTGGTAGCTTAATGTCAGCTCCAACCATTGTATTTGTTGCTGGTATAGTCAGAAAAAAGTTTGGACTAGTTAGACTTCCTTATCCTCTATTTATAGTGTTAGTAGTACTCGTATTTATAGAATTACTTGGAGATAGGCCTTGCGATCTTACCTCTGGTACTGTAGGTGAGTTGTAAGCACGTTCTTGTTCTGGAGCTTCAGTTGACTCTTCTGAATCTTTATCTCCTTCGGAGATCAGCTGATATTCTTCTTCTTCGTCACAAGATCCTTTGTCTAAGTATGATGCAAACTCGTAGCCTTCTTCTTCTCGATATGTGTTGCAACTGATCCCTCGTTCTTACAGTTTTTTTCTTTATTTGTCAAACCTGAATCTTATATCTCTTCTCAAAAATCCTGAATCTAGTTCATTTTCGCTATCTCCTGGTAACATATCACTCTAGGGTTCTGCTGAGACATAGCCACTCTTTGCTATTTAGTCTTGTTGCATTCACAGAATGCCTTTTTCACATAAAAACATTTTTATCCATGTCTTTAAATATGATAGGTATCTGCTGTGTGCTGCTTGAAATTTTTTTTGCTCTTCCTCATTGTATGAGGTTATTGTGTCAAAAACAAACTCAATAATACATCCTTATAGGATACTATCTATCCAAAAATACACAACCCTTGATATAGGGTTTCTCACTTCTTCTAGTTGTTTGATTAATTGGGGATTCCACTCCCTTGGTTCTCCGCCCTGAAATTTGTTCGTTTGGTCGCTAACTTAAATAATGACTTGTGTAACATGAAGGGAAACTCAAAAAATAAATCTCGTGGATGTCTGTTTAGATGTACCATCCCAACCACTTTGTTGGGTTCCACCTAGATCCTTCACTTTCTTTTCGTGCAAACTCTAGGTCTTTGAAGTCCATCCAGTCCTAGATCTTCAATTTTGTGGGCTGCCACAACAATTTAGGTCCTGACAATGGAACCATTTGTTGGGTTTTTCCCTCTCTTTGTCCCTGGACCCAGGTTCAGTCCCTTCTATTCATCACAACAAAGCTCTAGATATCGACCCGATGGAGCAAAGTTCAGCTGGCAACACCTGTGACGCAAATGTTGTCTCACCTGAGATATCTCTCTTTTATGGGTAACTACCAAAACCATGTTTTCGTAGTTGTGTGGGAGAGTGTTTCAATACCTTGGCTCTATGCCAAGTATTCCAACGAATACCAAGGAGAAGGATTACTTGTATGCACAGTACTTCAACAACTAAGCTATGATCCAACACTTGTTTATGTGATTTAAGTAAACAATGAACATCCAGCATAATCATATTCACTAATATAAGGTGACCATCATACATTTATCCATTTGCAACCATGATAATCAACTGGTCATTCAACATGATATTCACACATATATCTAAGCTACTTTAACATTTACATATGTACACAAAAGATAACGTGGAAACCCATCTGGGCGAAAACCACAAGGTGCTCTTCATCTAACATGAGGAAATAGACGCACCTTTGGTCTACGCACAAAGATGCAGACTCTATTCAATATCTCTTCTTCTTTCTTTACATACTTTTCCTCCCTCTCATGCTCTCTGATCTTCTCTCTTTCTCTTCCTACTCTACTTCTACTAGCGATCCACACACATCCTGGATCGACTCAACCTTCCCTACTCGTCTGCGCACTCAGCTGCAGAACCTCTACTCTAATGCACTCAGTGATATAGAGCCATTAACCAGAAACCTACCTCAAGTCTAACTCAAGCATATTACCAAGAGTCTAGATCCTACTTAGATGTTATATAAGCTATTAGAGACTAACTCATATACAACTTGGGCTCCTTCTTTTATATCCCAATTACAGACTCGATACAGCTCCCATACATACTTGTTACAGACTCAATACCCACTCTATACAGACTCTAAATAGACTCATTACAGACTCCTTTTATGTCACTATCTCAGCCTACTTAATATATCCAGCGAGTAGGTTGTCTTTCATATTCTAGCAACACATAACGAGAGGCACTATCAGCCTGACTTACAAAGATTCCTTCATGTGTGTGGTTTCCGTCGGCTCCAGTTGAGCTCGTACCCACAATTGTTAAGGACTGTCGCTTTCTCAATGTTATGCCTTACTATCTCTTTCTAGCCGTTATGTTATTTGCATGCCTGCTTCTACTGATATTCTGCGATATCATCTTGTATCACGTTTTGTCCTTCTGTCGTGGCTTACTCATCTGGCGTAACTTCCTCTTCCAATGCCTTATCTTTGTCTTCTTCTTCTCTTTTACCTTGACATTATGTATGCAACCTTAGAAAATTTTAAACTCGTTGGATACACTGACAGTGACGATGGAGGTAGCACCGATGACATAAAAAGCACATCTGGGGACACATCACATTTTGGTACATCTGTTGTATCCCAGACTTCGAAGAAAGATCCCATAGTAACTCTATCTTCAATAGAAGCAAAGTATGTTGCACCTACAAGCGCTACATGTCAAGTTGTTTGGATGAGGGGAATGCTAAAATGCCTGTCACAGAACCAGCAAGAACCAACAACCATTTTTTGTGACAACAATTCAGCCATTACTTTGTCAAAGAATCACGTGTTTCATAAGAAAACCAAACACATCGATACAAGGTATCATTTCATAAGAGAATTGGTGAACAATAAAGAATTTTGCTTAGAATTTTGCAGGTCTGAAGATCAACTTGCAGAAATCTTTACAAAACCTTTGGAAAGGGTTACATTCCAGTATCTCTGAAGTTATTTAGGAATGATAAGTTCTCCACAGTGCACTCTGTCAAGAACAGAGCAATTTTCAGCTTTGAAATTTTTTGTAATATTTTGTTTTAAATTTCGATATACTCATAATTAAGGGGGAGTGTTGGAAATATTAATTACTCGCTGATCCGAATAACACATCAGTTGACTCTGTGAGAGTCTATAGTGGGTCAGTTTCTGTCAAATAGTTTGACATGATAAAGAATTCACGCCTCTCGTATATAAGCCAGTCGAATTTAATTGCTAAAGCTAAGTTTTTAGGTAGATAGTTATTACAACCCTTAATGTTAATTCGGTAGCTTCATAGAGACACAATTTTAGTTAGTAGAAGTTTTCTATAGGAAGAAGAAGATTGTAAATTTGAACAATATATAGATAGCATAGAGGAGAAGAGAAGAACAAAGCAAGTGTGCCGAGAAAAAGAAGAGGAAAAACCACATGGAGTGGGGTTGAAAGCAAGCAATTGCTGTGCACCACTTTTGCACATAGTTCAGTCCAAAATACAAGTTAATCCATGGTGTTGGTTGTGGACTCATTCATACATAGAGTTGTCATAGGATGTGTGATGGTAGTGACTACCTGAACCGCTCCCATGGT
>LPNX010552491.1:0-29563 GCA_001517045.1 Pseudotsuga menziesii
AGTATGAGTGGGTTAGATTGAGACAATGAGAGTAGTGTTATCACTTCAAACTGGACAAATGAGCTTGCTTATTATTGGAGTGACTTACTTCAGATATGTATTTTTTTTGCCAAAATGAAAGATACAAGGGAAGAGCCCTTCCCTGCACATCATTTATTAGTTTAGTCAATGCAGGCTGTAAAGATTGTTACAGAAATGTAGTTGTATGGTGTTAATGTACAATATGGGAGAGTTGGGCACTTTGAGTTTTGTACAGATTCTTATAGGGGTATTCTTCCTTTTATATAGAATCCCCAGATATCTGTAGAAAAAAGTGTTGCCCTGTTTTGTTCATGCATCGCTTGTTGCAATCAATCTGCCTTGACTCGTTTTCAATGGAACTTTTGTTGACCTCTCAATGTTTTCTGCTTGTATTGTTCTCTTAGGCAGGTGTACTGCTCTACTCCATTTGATAGAAAGCTCACTCAGATTTCCTCACATTAGAAAGAGGAGAGGAGATTATGGAGTCATACACCTAGATGAACTTAGGTTTAAAAAAGTCACTTATTTCTTGCTGGTGGATATCATAATGCTCATTATGAAGATAGGGTGACGCAAGAACCAAAAATGCATTTACATATATCCTCAATGCATATACACATATCTTCAATGCATGTTTAATCAAGAGCTTGATGAACACATAATTCATTAAATAACTTGGAACACATAATTCATTAAATATCGTGGAAGGAATCTTTTTGTTTCTTTGGAGCAACAAACCAATTGATTTACTTTTTCAAAGTAATTTTCAAATTTAGCATTGATTTAACTTACAAACTAGAAGAAGTCAGACCCAGCATTTTTCTTTGCCATATAATCATCCCCAATTTTCCCTCTACCTGTTTAACCATAACCAAATCTAAAAACAACATTGTAAGGAGCTTGCAAAACTAAAATTCTGCAGATTATTCTATTTACAACTTTGACCACTAGAACTCTGAATTCTGTGTGCCAAGGAATAGCTTGAATTTTGTATACATGTCACAACAAAGTTTACCCTATTAAAACATCCGGCGTTTGTCTAAGCTTCCAGGTGTGATTGCACGCAAAAATTACCATTCAATCTTAGTGACAGGAGTAGACCCCAGCACAGGTAAAATAGAAACCTAGAGTTTCAACTGGGGTAGAGTTCCAGCCTGGGCAGAGTTCCAATAGAAATAGAGTTCCAGTCGAGGCAGAGTTTTAGCCGGGTAAAGTTCCAGTCGAGGCAGAGTTCTCTTCGGGGCGAAGTTCCAGTCGGGGCAGAGTTCCGACAGGGTGGTATGCATGACGTAAGCAACATCTTCTCTGGAACCCTGCCCCGATTGGAACTCTGCCCCGGTTGGAACTTTGCCTAGGCTGGAACTCTGCCCGGGCTGGAGCTCTGCCCTGCTTGTTGGAACTCTGCCCTTGATGGAACCCTGCCCTTGTTGGAACTATGCCCTGGATGGAACTCTGCCTAGCTGGAACTTTGACCCAACTGGAACTCTAGGAAGAGTTCCAGCTGGGGCATGCATGTCGGGGCAGAGTTCCATCCAGGGAAAAGTCACAAGTCCCTCTAGCCAGGGCATGCATGCCCAGGGCAGAGTTCCAGTCGGGGCATGCATGCCGGGGCAGAGTTCCAGCCGAGGAAAAGTCACAACTCCCTCTAGTCGGGGCATGCATACCCAGGGCAAGTTCCAGCCGGGGCAGAGTTCCAGCCAGGGCATGCATGCCAAGGCAGAGCTCATTGCCACCTTGCTCTTTCTCTACATAACTAAATTTCCACAGAGTTAGTTAGTCCACTAATTGGACAGATCATTCATTGCCACAGTTATTGGGCATTCTAGGAACAAGGCTGACTGTGGAAGCATGGGTAGAGTTCCAGCCAGGGCAGAGTTCCAACAAGCGAGGCAGAGTTCCAGCCCGAGCAAAGATCCAGCCAGGGAAGAGTTCCAGCCAGGGCAAAGTTCCAGTCGGGGCAGAGTTCCAACCGAGGCAAAGTTCTAGCCGAGGCAAAGTTCCAATTGGGGAGGACTTCCAACCGGGGCAGAGAATGGAAACATCAAATGCAGGATTTGTTGAAATCTTGGCTACCTATCTTTTGTCTCTGCAGCATTGATCATTTTTACAATTCTCTGGGACTCTTTTTGCTTAAGGCAAGAAATATCTATTTGCTAATTTTTTATGTTCAACCTGGTCATTGCAGGGATTGAGACTTGACCTATGCACTAGCGATAGGCCTGTCCTTCCATCAGACATGACCCGTATATTTCATGAGAATGGCTTGTCAATTACTAGAGCAGAAGTCACCACCCGTGAAGAAAAGGAAACCAATGCATTTTATGTTACTGATGCAGCAGGAAATACTGTTGATTCCAAAACAGTTGAAGTAGTTCGTCGAGAAACTATGCCCTTGGATGGAACTCTGCCCCGGTTGGAACTATGCCCTGGCTGGAACTGTTCCCCGGTTGGAACTCTGCCCCAGCTGGAACTCTGCCCGGTCTCGAACTCTGCCCGAGTTAGAACTTTGCCCGGGCTGGATCTCTGCCCCGCTTGTTGGAACCCTGCCGCTTGTTGGAACTCTGCCTTATTGGAACTTTGCCCTGGCTAGAACTTTGCCCCAGTTGGAACTCTTCCCCGGATGGAACTTTGACCCAGCTGGAACTCTGCCCGGGCTAGAACATTGCCCCGCTCAAACTCTGCTCCGACTAGAAATCTACGCAGTTGGAAATTTGCTTCGACTGGAACTTTGCTCGTTAAACCATATATGATAGGTCAATGGTGGTGTTACGTTTGCTAGAGGGAGCTATGACTTTTCCCCGGCTGGAACTCTGCCCGACATGCATGCCCTGGGTGGAACTCTGCTCGGCATGCATGCTTGGAACTCTGCTTGGCATGCATGCATGGAACTCACCATCGAAGAACTTGTCAGGATGCTCTGAGTTAGAAGAGTTGCTAGGTATGGAAACATTGGTAACTTTGGAGGTGTTGAGCACAGACGGATGTGTGAAGCTGAAGAGCATACAGGGTTTTGGCGCAGCTGACAAAACTTTGACTGCTCAATGTCAATGGGTGCTCTGAATTAGAAGAGCTGCCAAGTATGGAAACATTGAAAATCTGCTTGAAGGAAACATGAATACCACAATTATGTTGCCAAATATAGGCAAGAACATAAACAAAGCATGAGCCTTGCTATTTGTCACATATGGCCTGCGGCAAAAAAAAACTACCTGGCATACACAAATTCTAGGAAATTGTGAAATTCCAGGCAAATGTGTTTTTCGTCACAACAACTGAAGCAACTAACATCTATCCAATACTTGAACAAGCAAGCCATTGTCAAATGACCACATTCTCGAACAACATTGTCAAATGAGATTGTGAAATTTTTGAAACAATCCCCACTGCCCCAGCTAGAACTGTGCCCCGACAGGAACTTTGCCCAGGATGGAACTCTACCCGGGTCGAAACTCTTCCTGGTCTGGAACTCTGCCCGGTCTGGAACTCTGCCCGGGTTGGAACTCTGCCCCGCTTGGAACTTTGCCTTGCTTGTTGGAACCCTGCCCTGGCTGGAACTTTGCCCCGCAGAGTTCCAACAAGCGGCAGGGTTCCAACAAACGGGGCAGAGTTCCAGCCCGACCAGAGTTCCAACCGGGAACAGTTCCAGTCGGGGCAGAGTTCCATCCGAGGGCATAGTTCCAGTCGAAGCAGAGTTCTAGCGGGGCAAAGTTCCAGCCAAGGAAAAGTTTCAGCGAGGCAGAGTTCCAGCCGGGGCAGAGTTCTAGTTGGGGCATAGTTCCAGTCAGATCTCTAGTTACTTTGTTACAACCAACATTTCTAGGTTCTTTTGCAACTTGACCAGATTTTTTCCAGGCCAACTAAGTCATCTTAAGAACCCAACAATCTTGTCCACTGCACCTGAAAATAATCATATCTTGCTCTTCAAAGATAATCTCAACCTTCTCTTCACAATTTTTACTTTATCCAACATTTTCTAACTAGCCTTCTTGAAGACAATCATCAAGTTGGACAGACCCAACATTATAAATATATAATTGCTTCAACTAGACTCCAAAAATACCTCTTCTCACCAAACATAAAAATCTTTATAGGCTTATTGTGATAAAAACAAACTTACAGTTTAAAAATGTTAAAACTGAATTTAGCTAAAAGACCATGTGAACCTGGACATTTCCATCCAATACCCACATTCTTGGGTTTAATACTGCTTGGATTTCTGTTGAAAGTTGAAACTGATGGGTATGCTAGGCGGTATCCAAAATCCATGATTAGGATAATATTAGTTTCTTTTATAACAAATCATATGCATAGGCATGTAACTAACTGCTACCCATATTTCTTTGAGATATAGCATGCAACTAACTACTACCCACGAATCCTATTAAATATATCCTATGTTTGAGTGGCTAAGCATTTAGTCCTTAGCCGAGTGGCTACACATTGAAGAATGTTATTATGTTTTAAGCCATGTAAGTTTTGAACCCCCCTCCCCCCTCGTAGCCATAATAAATCGTAATAAAATATATTTATTTAAAATATCAATACTGCAATATCATTAGGGCACGAAGGAATCGAACCTTCAACCTCCTGCTTGTAAAGCAGACGCTCTTCCATTGAGCTAGAACTCTTTAAGAATTGGGGAAATGAACAATATCAACACCAAGATTGACGAGGGCCTTCACTAACAGGATGGAGGAAGGATAATCACTATCAGAATAACATGAGTTGGGTCATGAAATAACAGTGATCAATGAGAAACATATCAATCCTCCACCTCAATCCACAAACCAAATGATGACTAGACCCTCATTACCATCACTACCTGCTCCAAATCCAAACAACAAGATCAATCAAACAAACGAACCTGCATGCACTAGTAAAGTTAGTGAGTACCCAACCTACAAGTTATTCACATTGGATTGCAAAGCCACTGACCTCTAGTCGAGAAAAATTATGGTTGACACACCCTCACCTAAACAAACTGAGGAAGATAAATCTTCTTTAGAAGAACTTGGTAAGAGATAGGGAGAGACACAAGCATCTACTCCAAATAAAAATCTAGTTGTACCACCATTTCAGGAGAGCGTAAACCAGATTTAGCAATAACCCCAACTATCCTTTGATATTGTTGAAGAACTTAGGCATGACTGCATAAGAAATTTGTTATAACAAGCCATTAAGGATGTCCCAATTTACAACAAAACCATCAAAGAAATATGCCCATGGAAAGCGAGAAGAAAGAATCAAGATCCCCCTACCATCCACATGCTGATCTAATGCTAGGAAGGATAACCAACCCTAAATATCATGATCTTGCGAGCCCCATTTTAATAGTCCATGTTGGTATAACTCCCATATGGAATAAGATGGTAGATTTAGGAGTTATTATCAACATCATGACAAAATAAATCATGGAAACATTAAAACTGCATAATATGTTGGACCAAACACACACAATGCTCCAAATGGCCAAATTTCAAACCATATTAAAGCTAACAAATTTCTGTTCCTCTACCTGTTTCACTGGATGCTCCATGTCATTTGAATTTATAATATATTAATGCATTTGAAAACTTCCCAAGTTGCAATCAAGTTCCCACAAATATCGGATATTTTAGTTATTATCTTTAGGAAACAATAGTAGTTCTCAAATGAGGCTTTCCCCTTTTACCAAAATAAACTTCCAAAGCATGTCACTCATATAAGCAATCTGGTTTGCCCAGGACAAACAGTGGATTTGATGTAGAAGCAAGAAGCGGCCAATTATAGATATGTATACAGATAGAAAAGGCAAGACAAAAAGCAAAGCAGGTTCAATCACAAAAGATGTTGGGTCTTCAAATCCAAGAAAAGACTTACACATACATGGAAAGAAAATGGATAGTCAAAACCTGCGTCAATCTCAAAATAAACTATTTTGATTCAATAACGTTTTTGTAAATGACCAAACTTTCTAATGCTTGTACAATGTATATAGCCTTCAAAAGTGGTTATTGCTTTCAGCTTATGCCAATTCAATTATAAATTATGATCTAATGGAATATCAAACTTACATTTTTAAATTTTTTGCAATAATGTACTCGACACGATTCAGAATCAATAACAGACTTTTGGAAGGATTTGGCACAACATAATTGCAATCTTATGTGAGCTGATAAAACACTTTCCTTCCTTTCTTCAGTTAAAAAATTATATCAAGAAATTATCCGTTATGATGATGTTTAGACCAAGATATTGAGTCAATCTATGCAACTAAAAAGCCTATTCCTATTGAATGATCGCAGACCAAGATATCGAGTCAATCTATGCAACTAAAAAGCCTATTCCTATTGAATGATCGTAATGGAAAAAATAGCAAAGCCTTGTCTCATGCTTTGCATAATTGTTTACTTTCTGCTCATTTATATCTAAAACCTAAAGAAACTAATTGAGGTATTTGTGAAATTTGAGCCCAAAGTAGCCAATTCCATGTAGCTATCTATAATCAATATCCAAGAACCAGCTTAAGTTGGAGATCCTTGTTACTCGACTTGCATCTTTGTTCCATGCTTGAATCTGAAAATGGTTGGTAAAATTATTGAATTTAAATGAAGATCATGAAAAATTAAAACCACCACAATAATCTCGACAAAGATGATTGAGATAAAAGGTTGGCTACAAATTCAGATGTCACTCAGTGAGACTGATCTAAGGCATAGACCTAAGCAATATATGAAGTATGAATATCCCATTATTGAAATCTCAAAGCACCAAGAATAGCACATGAATTTGGGTGACTATGCACATGCCTGTAAGCTCTGAAAAACATAAAATAACAATTTTCTTTTTGCAAATTTCAATTTCTAAAAAAACATGAACAACAAACATAAAATAACAATTTTCTTTTTGCAAATTTCAATTTCTAAAAAAACATGAACAACAAACATAAAATAACAATTTTCTTTTTGCAAATTTCAATTTCTAAAAAAACATGAACAGCAAACATAAAATAACAATTTTCTTTTTGCAAATTTCAATTTCTAAAAAAACATGAATAGCAGGTCAAATCCTCTCTGCCATGAGGAACATTTCTGAAGATGTTTAAGGAATGCTTTGTTTAACTTAACATGTTAAGTCAATGTGTATCTAAACAAAGTCCCTTGATTGGATTAAGGTAGCAACGGATTTGACCAGAGCTGTAGTTGCCTCAAGTGAAGAAAGTAATTGTATGAATGTCCACAAATGAGGAATATGATGAGTAATTATACAGAAGGTTCTCGTAATTATATGAACTAGACACTTTCATCTAGAAATATGATGATTGTCGGTTTAAAACTTTCATAGTTAGATTCAACATTCATTTTCTTGCTATCCTGCTCCAGGATTTGAAGGGATTGAAACAAACCTAACAAAGAGATTGCCTTTGCCATGTCAATAAGTTCAGACTCATTTAGTGAAACCAAAGTGACCCATGCAACATTTCAAGAAATGAGGTGGGGCATACTAGATATTTCCTCCATGATGCAAATATTCACCAATAATAGAGAGATTCAACAACCTTAATAAAAAAGAATTTGCAATCTGATACAAGCTAAAACCAAAGTGCAGTCGTTTATTCTTTGGCCACTACAAATCAAAATAAATATGATGCATAAGAGAACTATTTCCCATTTGGATGTAAGTACAATGACATTAATTTCTGTAACCTTACAATTGCAAGTTGCCTCAAGGGCCAGAGGTTGTAAATTTTCATCAATCATCAACAGAGGTGTGGAGACAACATAGCTCCTAAACTAGTTTATCCATTCTGCTGTCAAGGTTTCTTCCTGTTATCTCAAATGGTCATGAAAAACATTAATTATGAATTTACTAATACTATTCTCTCCCTGGCACTATCCTATACTGCTTAAGAGAGAATGTCTACCAAATTGAATAATATGCATGAATAATATACATCTGCAACTGTGGTTGTTATTTCTCATGCACTGTCAAATATGTTTGCTACAATAGGAGTTTCTACATCAATACACATGTGGATTCCTGAAACTCTAATACAAAAATTACATGTTTGGGCACCTACTTGTAAATGCCAAAAGTGGTTGAATACTTGAAAATGACTTCAATTGCAAATTGTTATTCAAAGTATGAATATCGGAACTTTGACATGTAAGAAATTCAAAAATCTTGGGTTCAATTCTCATGATCTTGAGTGACTAAATTCATACACAAGTAAATACAGAACGATGATGCTATCAAGTAAATATGAGTAAATCTTTGGCCCCAAGCAGGGGTTCCATCCTCATATGCATTGAAAGTCAGCCTCTGTACCTCACTACCATCTACTCTTGATACAAAGACCTCCCCATAAGGCTGGAATTGGTTGGGAAGAGAAATGGGTTCTGTTGATACTCCACTCAAATTGGCAGTAAATAGCAGGCTTTTAGAATCTGGATTGAAGCAGACATGGTTGATCTTTTCTTTGCTTATGCCAGGCACCTTTTGCAGACCTGTTCCATCACGATGAACCAAGTAGATGTTGAAATATCCCCCTTGTTGAGGATCATCTCGGTTAGACAAGAATGCAATCCATTCCCCATCAGGAGACAGGCTGGGCATGGTGTCAATCCAGGGGCCTTGAGTAAGGGCCCGGATTCCACCCTCCTCTCCCTGTTCTGCATCCATAATATACAAATTCGTGTGCCCAGAACGACCTGACCTGAAAACCAATTGCTTTCCATCTGGGAAACAATTAGGAAAAGCATTGTTTTTAGTTCCATCTTTGGTAAGAATCCTAACCTCAGATTTCACTTCTTCTGATTCCTCCTGGCCTAAATCCTCTGGATTGAACCTGATGGAGATTATATGAACTGTGGTATGATATGGGGCAAAGATAGGGCCAACAGATGCATATACCAGGTTTTTCTGTTTCCCACTCTAAGCAACAGCAAAGGCAGGCCCCTTGAATACCTTCCACATCTTAGACCCATCTGCTTTCAGTATATGCACACCTCCTTGCTCTGTCAGACTAGGATTGAAGGCAATGAGAGACCCATCTGGAGAAAACACTGGAAACGAACCATTTAGTCTGTATAAATCAAGCTTCGGTAGAGGGGATTCAATGGGGTCTAAGAAGGGAACCAGTTCATCGGTTCCCACTTCGCCTCTGAATCTGTGGAATCCCAGTCACTGGGAATCTGATGAGACAAAAGGATTGTAGTGATAATCTCAGGACTGATGAGATTGGTAACCGCCATGAAAGACTCAGAATCTAGATCGAAGATTTCGATGTGCTTGAATTTGGTTTCCGGACACCTTGTGGCGACAGCAATCCAATTCCCTGTTGCAGAAGCGCAAGGAATGAAGGCATGTATAGATGGAGGTGTTATCTGCTCTGGCTTAATGGATTCTTGAATTGTTTCTGGATTTGAAGGGAACTTCAATCTGTAGATGCTCCACCATCCATCCTTGGCTTTCTTGTGAAAATAAACTGTATTTTCATCTGCCCAAGTTGGCCATCCTGCGCCCTCTATGAAAATCCTTCTGGCTGACCCATCCTCGGCCTTAAAAACATATAAATCAGTTGACAAAACCAAGCTCATGCCGAGCTCCCAGTCTCATTCCCCATAGGATGCCACCATTGCCCATTTCCCAGAAGGAGAAATTGAGGGACTGTACTCGACTATTCCTCGCGGAGTAAGACGAATTGTATTCCCAATTCTGAGGCAAGTTGAATAGACAACAGACCAGCTCTTGGGTGGTTTATCAGCAGGTTCTTGCATGGAAACAAAATAGACTTTCCCGTTCTTAACAATAGGTCTATCAAAGAAGAATCCGACATTGTTAGAAGGGCTTACCGTACAGGACAAGGGCCCGAGGACCTTTGTCGAGGAGCCAAACTGGATTCTAGCATTCCCACTTCGCTCTGACACATAGACGAGTATTTCCTCTTCTTCCCTGGGGATTATATCGGTATTGGCATTTTCTTGGAGTAGGAGGAGCTTGGCGTCGGACGGGGCAACGAACTAGGCGTTGTAATTGATGGATTTGGTGTCGGTGAGTATGGGCGGTGATTCTGCAGAGAAATTTCGGGGGAGATCGATGGTGAAGATGTCGAATCCATAATTGGGCCTTCCCACCACAGAGAAAACCACGGTGTCTTCTATTCTTCTCTCATCGCCATGGCCATCAACTTTGTTATTAGAAGGATTTCAGCTCAGCTCAGCTGAGGATTTCAGCTCAGCTCTCATTTACCTGCAAATGTCCGACTTCTAGGAGGGCGGGAGTGTTGTTTGAATTGGTAAGAACGGAAGGTGGGTGGCGAATTTGAATGGAGGGACGGGGAGGGTTAACGGCGACATGGACCGCAACGCCGTTGGATTAACAGATTTGACAATTCATGGAAGGGCGGCAATGAGGAGATTGGCTGGTCCGGTGGTCGGAGCGCCAGCGCGACGATTGCCGCCGGGCAAAATCGTCACGTCGGTAGCTTACTCCCTGTGAATCTGCCCCACCCGACATGTCGATGTCCTTGTCAAATCCAACCTGCGAAAGGAGGATCTGTTGTCTTACCCGAGATGCATGACTAGAGTCGTCTTGTCCTCACCCGAGGATCATTATGGTAGTTTTAAATGCCCTTACCAACCTCCCTATTCCTCCCTAGTTGGTTCAAACCAAATTTGCGAGGGAATTACAGTGCATTTCCCTTTTTCCCCTACAACATATCATTTAGAGGGAATTATAGTGCATTGCCCTTTTTCCCTACAACATATCGCTTAGATCTCATCAACAGTATGGAGCGGACCGTCGTTGCAGTGACTAGTGCCCGAAACCTGTATATGTGAAGCATGGATAGACAGATTCACGCAAGAGAAGGATGTGCACGAGATAGTAAAAGACTCAGTAATACTATCTCAGCATCTATGTACTGCGAAACTGAGCCACACTCAACAACTATGGGTGAGTCAGGTATATACATAGCACTGCCAGACACTCAACAAAAATCATTTGGGCTTATAAGATTGCATTAATGATTAAGGGAAGCTGGTAATTGTTGTTATATGTATGGAACCTGCATATATTTTTGAATCAGAAACCCATATCCCACTCTGCAATGAATGTTAGAATTTATGTTACAGGAGGTGAAGATGAGTAACGGATAGACTTGGCAAAGCTCTACTGCAATTGATCAAACGAGAGCTGGAAAGGGAAGATGCAATGAAACATTGAACGCATCCAAGACTAACTAAATTAATTTTATGGATTTTTTTATGCATTTTCCAATTTGTATACAAGGAATAGATGGATCAGTAATTTCTTTGGATATCAACAATGTGGCCGGATCTGCTGGTTAAGCCACTCTGTCGCTGCCGCCGAAGATGCTGCAAGGGTTTTGAGCTCCTGGTTGGTTGCTGCCATCACTAAGCCAAGGCGGGTGTTGGCCAACACTCTGAACCTACCTAAGCTTGTTTCTGTGTAAATGGATGAGTTTTATGTGAATTTGATGCAAGGATTCAGATGAATGATTGAATTTATGAATTGATTAATAGTTGAATACCTGCAGAAGGATTAATTTAACCTGTGTGTCTTTCCAGCATATGTAGAGTTCTATGCATGATTAGTGACGGTCATACACTGACAAAAAGGGGGTTTTCTGTAAATAAGATCCTATGTGGATAATCGCTCTAAGTCTTATTGTGACCATTGAATCATTAATCGCTGAAAGGATGGATGATGATCACATAAGTCGTTGAGTCCCCGAGAGAATTATCTTATTGTAGTAGTTTAACACTTGAATTGACTTATGAATATTTGTTTCCCTTTTCGCAGAGCTGCTATGTTGCGGTAGCCTCCCACCAACCAAAGAGAAATAGGTCCTCCCACTAACATATCCATGATAGCAGGTGATCTAAGTAGAGGCCAAATCCACGCTATAAATATTTGTGATGTAACAACAAATCTAGGCTTCAACGAGCCACAACCTCAAAACTTCGACAATCTCAATGCAAACAACAAACAATCACAAATCTAAGTGAAAAGATTGTTGGGGGAGATGCATCGTCAATTAAGGCTAGGAAACCCTAGCAGAGTTTGTTGATTAAAAAAGGGACAAATTACTAGAACCAAGGAGTAGATCACGCTTAGATCACAAGATTACCTAGATATGACTAAAGATCCTGAACATTCAAGAATAACCTCTGCAAAAACCAAAATCTTCCACACACAATAGACAAGATGTTTGTAGAGATGGCTTTGATACCATGTAAAGATCCAAGGTTAACCCTGATTGTTAATGATATTCATGTAAAGATACAAGGTTAACCCGGATTGTAAATGATAACCATGAGAACAGAAGAAACTCTATTAATTGAATTGATTTAATGTACATAAGAAATATCTCCATTATTAGCAATGGAGAAACCTAGGTACAACTAAGAACATCTAGACATATGAGAGTTCCTAGGCAAGCTTAGTTAGTTGGATACATTGGAACTCCAACATTACATTTAGCTTGACAAATTTTATGGGACAAAGCAATATGAAAGTTCCTACACAATCTGAGTTGGATACATTGAAACTCCAACATTATATTTAGTTTGACCAATTTTACGAGACAAAGCAATAAAAAGAAATAGAAAAACTAAAATATACTAGGCAACTCATTAATAAAAAAAGTGCACGTATCAAAATTAATGAAAAAACCCAGCCTAACCAATCTCTTTCTTAAATATCTGTCAATTTATAATTTGCAAATAAATTTTGTTGGCAAAACAATACCTAAAATATTCCATATTTTATAAAAGGTAATATACATAACACTTATAAGCTAGCTCACCCGATAAAAGAGAAAACCTCTTTTTAAATAATTTTTGGAACATAAAAAACACTTGGGTTATAATATTTACATTATTATTATGTTATAGAAAATAATGACAACTTAAAACTATGTTAACATGTACAATATTTATATTATTATTATTAACATGTTAGAAGAAACAATGACAATTTAAAACTATATTAACATGTTATAGGAAATAATAATTTTTAAAATATTAAAAACTTGGTCTATAGGAAACAATGACAACTGAAAACTGTATTTTAAATTTTAATACAAATATAAGACTTCCTACTTAAAAAATACAGTGTAACCTTAATAAAAGAAAAACCAATGTAAAAAATAATTCAACATATACAAACTCTAACAAATCCACCTTTAGCAAAAACAAGTTTTAGGAGTCCTCGATGATAGCTGAAGACCTCAAAGATTAAAGCGTATATTACACGAACAACCCAAAAGAGATTCACTTGCATTCGAGTAATATAACTTTATTCAAGTAATATAACTTTGGTCAAGACTAGGTGGGAAAACATCAAATAAAAAACCATACTATCCTCGAACTACGCTGGATTGTCAGTTGGCGATATTATTGGACAAATTCCAGTTTTTTTTTTTTTTAACATGGTGACTATCGGAATAGTTTTGATGAAGTTTTTAATTGGACAGACGGTTTTGATGGCTGATAGAAGTATTATGATATGGAGATGACTTTTCTATGATTTTTTAGAAACTATTGATTGATATGTTATTGATCTGCCGGTTTTTGTAATTAAGACATATTTTTTGACTTTGTATATGTTTTTGAGCAGTTTGAAGATCAAATGGACACATATCTTTTTTGATATCTTTTTTGATAGTGGCTCGTCTACACAATATAATAAAAATTATGATTTTTTTCTATAGAAAAAAAAAACATCCCTAAGATATAGATAAAAAAAACATCCACTAAGATATAGAAAAAAAAAAAACATCCCTAAGAAAATCTTCAATTAAATACTCTGATATCATTTGATCCATTTATTTAAAGATTATAAAATCCTCTTTTATAAACCCCTTGCATATTTTACAAGAATGTTACAAAGGTATGTACATTGTCTTCCAAAATTATCGTAATTTACTATTACGATTATCTTTTTACACGTTTTGGAAGTGGATAACTTAGTTAAATTAAACACGTCTGTCATGGTATACTGGAACAGCTCAAAAACTACCCAATGCTGGAAACATCTCTGTCTCGAAGGAACTTTGGTCCGGTTCTCTCTTGTGTCTATCCTTCGTGCTATTTTGACGGTGCTGCGAATGTTATATATGATGCATCGGGGGCTGTTCTTTCCAACAGCAGTTCTCACTATTTTCATTTCAAATTGGGATGTGGGCAAGCACGAACATAGAACCAAATTACTGGCATTCTGGGTTCTTGCGGAAAACTTTGGGTCTTCCATCTCTTTATTCATATGGGGACCTTACGTTATCATTAACTCTGCGAATTTTAAAACTGATCTGTCTTTTTAATCTAGAACACTTGTTAAAGATTAATACTTACAATTAGTTTGTAAATAAACAGTTATGTTTTGCGATAAATTGTAGTTATGCAACCGTTATTCAATATATTGTAATGAGATAAATAAGTGCCCATTTCAATATGAAAGTTCACCCTCCAGTTAATAAAATTACTTCTTTAGTTTTTTATATTTCTTTAATATTGGTGCCCATGATTTCTTAACATGGTATCAGAGCTTGGATAGCCCTGAATCTCTCTCACAAGAGTGGCTCGAAGATGAGTTTTTTATAATCATGGTCACTATATTAAAATAGCATCAATGTATAGATTTTTATCAATAATATTTGTGAAAATATCTGTCGGCAAGGATTGAAGTTGTTGCCCATAATATGTATTATTTAAATCTATATATCAAGCAGTTTGAAATCTATATATCAATGCAACGATCTGTAGATGGCAACTCGTACAGGAGATATAAGAAACATACGGAACTTCATTCAAGACCTGGTGTAACTATGGTTGGAAATAAGAAACAGAACTTTATTGAAGACGTGGTGGAACTTTATTGAAGACATAGTGTATATAGCGCTGGAAAAATCTCTTTCTTGACTTGGCCGGAAATCTTATCAGAAATTTCAGAGAGTACTTCTTTGTCGTTGCTGAGATGAGAAAAATCTTTGTTTTTTACATCACAAAGGGAAATCGCTATCTATCGTTATGTAGTATCTGTCAAATTAAAAGCTAGAACTATCAAAATGAAAGCTGGAAATTTCATCGATATATCATTATGCATGCTTGCTGGAGTTGTTGCCATGAAATTTTTTTTTGATAAGTTTGTCAAATTAATTTAAGTCAAGACAACTTACTGTTCTGAACAGTCAAATTTCTTCTTTACTATATGAAGAAGTTAATACAGTGTAACTCAATATGGATTGTTGTCCAAGTAATTTGGGAGTTGTGATCTAGGAAAGGATCCTTCATTAGTTGCTCAGGTTACGCAACATGTGGATTGTCCAGTAATTTGACTTCACGAGATCTTCGGGAGTTCAGGGAGGTGGAATCCGGGAACTCGGGAATCCAACTTAGGAATTCTACTTTTACGAGGGTGATGAGACAACATGATGGAGTACATGCAAAAATCTGAATATGTAGAGAAGAAAATAAAAATCTACTTCAAAAGTTCTTTATTTTATGTTATTATGTGAATCAAATTTTTTTTAAGTTTTTTAAATTGTAGTGTTAAGAGGGTGTGTTAAAGATTAACACTTACAATTAGTTTGTAAATAAACAGTTATGTTACGGTTGCGATAAATTGTAGTTATGCAACTGTTATTCAATATATTGTAACGAGATAAATAAGTGCCCACTTCAATATGAACATTGCACCCTCCAGTTAATAAAATTACTTCTTTAATTTTTCGTATTTCTTTAATCTTGCCCATGTATTCTTTACTGGTGTATTCTTATTAATAGTATCAAAAAAAAATTTGCATTATTTTTTCAACATGTTTACACTGAGCACAATAAAAGTGCTGACAGATTATCCAAGAAACCTTTCACTTTCAAGGCTGATAGCTTATCCTTCAAAGAATATTTTGAAGAATCAATTTCGAAAAATACCACTCTAACTCTGTTAAAGAGTTTTTTTTTCCTGCTTATTCACTACTTCTTGTAGCCACTCCTGAGATTTACCATATGAGTGTTCTTTTAGTCTAGTCCCCAATAAGCTTATAAGAGCTTTCAAACGCTCTGGGCTTTTCCTCCAGGGCTCTCTTTATGTGCTCACTTCGGACTTGCTGAGATTTACTAGATGAGTGTTTTTTTAGTCTAGTCCCCAATGCGCTTATAAGAACTTTCAAACGCTCTGAGCTTTTCCTCCAGGGCTCTCTTTATGTGCTCACTTCGAACTTGCTAATGATTATAGAGAGGAGAGTTGGATGACTTTTCAGTATTTTAAATTTGTGAGTTGTATTTTGCTATTTTCTGGAAGCCCCTTATATTGCTGATTAAGATTTTTCAGTTTGATCAGGCTCTGTGTAAAAACAATTTTGTAATTGAAATTAATTTGGTTACTTTTGATTCTAATTGAATACTAAGAAATCTTGATTTTTCTTCTTTAAAAAGAAACACTGAAAGAATAATGTTAAAATATGATGTTCAACCTTTAACTTTAAGTGGATTGAAATAAGCATTTGACTATCTCCAAATAATTGGCATTTATTATAAAAAGATCAAACCGTTTTCTTATGAATTATTGACATACAAACTTCATATCTATTGCACTTTAAACATGGAGATCAATAAGTGTATAAAGTCCATACTCTTGATAAAGAACGAGACTGTTGAAAAATCAGTGCAAAAACTTTTTGGATTTTTTTATTTGAGTTTGACATGAATAGTGACCATACTTTCATGTACTCAATTTTGATAATAGCTATCCTTTTAGTGATTATATAATTCAAGTCGTACATTTTGTTTAGCGTGAAATACTAGTTAAATCTTTGCAGAAAATGTTATATAATTTAGTGTAATCAGTGAAAATGTTATATCATTCACATTCCCATATCACTAGTAAAACTGAACTGTTATATAATTTAGTAAAACTGAATTATTATATAATTTAATGAGAATGAGTTTTATTTGTAAAATTTGATTTAATATGGAATTTTAAGATGTAATTTTTATAATATAATTGAGCATTTTTTATTATATAATTTTAACAACCTACAATTCCAATCCAACAATTATATCTAACAAAATGGCCCATCATAAGCAAACTTTTAAATAAATTAAATAAAAATAAATATACCATCATTAAAATAAATTATAAACCCTTTTTATTTTTGTATAGCTTTGTTAAGATATCTCTATAATATAGAGGTATCTTCAAAATCCATTATCACAACTTAGCTGCTAACTTCAATGGAAAATGGCCCTGAGTTTCTGCTAACTTCAAAGGCAAATACAAAGCTATTACGCAGAGAGATCTGATATATCACCTGCAACCAGAAAGGAAGTGACTCATAAGATCCGGATCATTATAAAATATGAAACAACATAACATTACACAAGTATGATGTCTATACATTCCATTCAACAAAGACCATATTTAACTAAGATTCTGCAGTAAGGATTCATGGTATTTAATGAAAAGTCTAGGATGAATGAAGAGTAGGACCATATTAAGTTAACTAAGATTGGCACTAAAGTTTCATGGTATTTAATGAAAAATCTAGGATGAATGAGGAATTAATGTAAAGCTTCATGGTATTTAATGAAAAATCTAGGATGAATGAGGAGATAATGTAGACGTTTTTAGCTATGACATCTAATGAAGAGTTTGGGTTGAGTGAGGAGTTATTTCTCATCACCCACTCTCCATTATATGTCATAAAAGACCATATTATAAAAAAACACTAATTTAACTTTCCAAAGAAGTGTTAGAGCTGCTAGAGTAAAGGCAATCTCCAACACTTCTTTATGGAAAGTTAAATTAGTGATTTTTTTGTAATATGGTCTTTCATGGCATCTAATGGAGACTGGGTGAGTGAAGAATTAATGTCAAGAGTCCACATTAACTCCTCAGACACCCACTCTCCATTAAATGCCATGAAAGACCATATTACAAAAAAATCACTAATTTAACTTCAAATAAAGAAGTGTTAGAGCTGCTAGAGTAAAGGCAGACCATATTACAAAAAAATCACTAATTTAACTTCAAATAAAGAAGTGTTAGAGCTTCTAGAGTAAAGGCAGACCATATTAAAAAAAATCACTAATTTAACTTCAAATAAAGAAGTGTTAGAGCTGCTAGAGTAAATGCAGTTTCCAAAACCGATGGCTACTGATTTAAGTTTTCATTATTGCAATCAGATGACAGGTAAACCAACTGGGTGAGTGAGGAGAGTGGGTGAATGAAGAATTAATGCCAACCGTCCACATTAAATCAGGTCAGTCACCTACTTTCCATTAGATTCCATGAAAGACCATATTACAAAAAAATCACTAATTTAACTTTCCATAAAGAAGTGTTAAAGCTACTAGAGTGAAGGCAGTCTCCAAAACCGATGGCTACTGATTTAAGTTTTCATTATGGCAATCAAATGACAGGTAGACTGACCTATGAGAGCGGCTATGTAATAAAGCATTCTAAAATTCCCTAGGTAGTGAAAAGAGGAAGGGAGAGTGTGTTTTGGCCAAATTAAAACCCAGGAAATAAAATTTCAAAAATTTCATTGTTAGGCAACTTGACAAAACAATCCTAGGAAATAAAACTGTAAAACTTAATTTAAAATGATACTGACTTGAAATTTCAGATAAACTAATACAAAGTCATAAAACTGTAAAACTTAATTTAGAATGATAACAAATTGAAATTTCATATAAACTAATACAAAGTCCATATTCTAAGACAGTATCGATTTGGTAGAGCTGTTAAAGTTTTACCAAATTATTCAACTTTTCAAGAACGATCTCAGTACTCCAATTCTGAAATCAGCATCCGTATGGTGCTTGTGATCTCATCCTTAAGCATGATAAAGCTGCCTCACTCCTTGAGAAGCTTGTGCATTGTTTCCTCCAGTTCTTCATTCGCTCTCGAGATGGAGAGGAAGACTTTATTTGTGGCTAACCCAGAGCTTTCTACAAATGACTGTGTCAGATCCCAAAGTTTCTGGGGGCTGTACTCATCCCATACTCGAGAATTCCTTGGGTCATGAAGTACACAATCCACTTTGTTCATAACTAGCACATCATTTTGGGACATTCTTATTTTGGCGATTCTAGGGAACTCCTCCACGGCTCGACAATTATTGCCAACAAAATTAAGCACTACTATGCACAAGTCTGCTACTTTCTCATAATCTTCCCAAACCTTTGACAGATGGGCTCTTTCTCCACTCGCTTGAGTGCCAGGGAAATCAACTATAAATATATCATCAGTGAAACTCTGCATGGTAGTGGTCAATGTGTGTTTAGTGAATCCAACTTCTTGAACAACTTTGCCTAATGTTGAATTGATAAGAGTACTCTTACTAGAGTTTTCAGGTCCTAGAAATGTTGTTATATTCAACCATTCTAATAAATTGCATGCAGATATTATGTTATACATCTTCCAGGCTCTATTCCCTGTGTCGTTCTTAATGCCCTCTGGTAGCCATATTCTACTCTTCATAGTCTGACCTTCACTCCGAACATGCTCGTAGATTTTTCTCTCATAATACCAGACATCTCGTGACTCATTTTGTGGTTCTGTGTCACTCAGAAGGCAATAAATAGTTCTCACAATGGCCAGGTAATTCATGGTTCCAAGTTTAATGTCACACATGCAATAGAAGTATGAGCTAAGCTTAAGATTTTTAAAAATTAAACCAGCTAAGCTTAATATTTTTAATTCCAATAGCATTTTCTAACTCAATATCATGTATTTTGAGACTGTAATGACCACATATCTATACCAGGTGGTTGTTCATAATATCTATCCCAAATATGCTATAGGATTTGATAAATTCATGCTTGAAATGTTTCAAGAGGGCTCCTGCTATAAGGATGCAAATAAGAATGTTATGTATTTTGAGACTGTAATGACCACATATCTATACTAGGTGGCTGTCCATAATATATGTCCCAAATATGAGCTACAGAATTTGATAAATTCATGCTTTACATGTTTCAAAAGGGATCCTCCTATAAGGATGCAAATAAGAATGTTTGCGATTGCTCTTTTCAATTGCATAAGTTAATCATTCTTTATTGTCATCAAAACATTAAAGTATACATTATATAGTAACAAATCTTGCAACCAACAATGGTAGATTTTGCACTGAATTTACAACTGTAAAAAATGTACCAAAAAATGTAGAGTGTCCATGCTACAAAATCATTGTCTCTAGTATTTCAATTTCTAGTAGTGTAGCTTGATTTTATCAATCCAATTTAGGGAATAATGTCAACCTTGTTCTCCTTACTAATGGTGTCTGTGTAACATGAGAGACATCACCTGAAAATACGCATACCAAACAATTAAAAATTATAATGTTTCACAAGTAATCCGACAAAACATTAACCTCATAGAAAAACAAACCTATTAATAGATTCATGGTTGGAAATGACTCTAATTGTGATTGTGTAAGATTGATCGGTGATGGTTGAGATGAATTTGATTTTTTTTAATGCAATTCATATGCCTTGCAATCCTTTGTGGTGTGGCTCGCAAAACACGTTCTCCCCCTGTCAATATATATTACCATTATAAGATTCTCTATGTTCTTTGACTCCATTTCACATATTTTAGTTCAAATAATAACACAAATATTACCTGGAACAATTGTTGTTGACCTCTTCTTTGCATACATTGCCTCTAGTTCCTCTTCAAGAGATTTCTTCTTCGAACAAGCTCCATCTGCTATTGGAAAATTATATTGTGTTGCATCAGCATTGGAAATGATTTTGTAAGCATTGTCATGACCTTGAATGGGTGTAGTGTTCATGGAGGCAACCAACTTGTGTTTCCTGGTGAAGGGGAAGTTTAAAGATTCATATTGTTCTACATCCGCATTCAAGTCTGGCAGCAACGGATACCTCTTTTGTCGTTGGAAAGACCTATTTTTGGGGCTTAGAAAGCTTTTCTTTCGCTTCAGTGTGAGCTCATTATCATTATACTTAAACTCAAAATCATTTATGCATTGATTCTTCATTTCAACAACAAACTTGTCCACAAGCACCTCCATCAATAATGCATTTGAAATAGAATGTGGAGGCTGCATCATTGTTTCTTGGATCTTTTTGTTGCATCTACAAAAAATCTCTTGGCATCTACCAAGATCAGAGTTATTAATTTCATTGATGATAGGCTCCTCAGTTTCATTTCTTGCATTTGACATGTTTTGGTCATCAACAATGTCATAATCATGTTGCATGATTGGAGACCCACTATTTGTGATATCAATATCAACATCAAACTTAGCTAAATGATTGATGTCCATAGAATCATTAATGTCTCCACGCAACATGTATATTTTAATGACATGCTTACAAAAATTTCCTTTCATAGCCCATAGGAAATCACAAGAACTAAATTCTTGATCTTAATAAATCACAAGATATGTTTTCAAAGACGATTGACTTTGCACCCAATAGGAATTTTGAATATCAGCATGTAGAATACAATGATGGTCAGGAATAATTTTGGATTTCTCCATAGATGTCTCTAACATATGCTCTAACTTGTAGTTATTTGAAAAACCATCTTTCTTTTGACGAGCAATGTTCTAATAATACAACTCAACCCTTTTGAGGAGAGTGTAGATAAACCAATCCATCCATCGCACACACTTTCATCTACGGTCATTTAAGAATCTTGTTTTTAAAAAGCAATGATAACTTTCAATGGCATTGTTTGTCTCTTGGTTATTATGATGAAAATTTCTATAACCTTTTGCCCACATATCTGCAAGAAATGTATACAATTATGAAATTCACTATATTCAAGAAACAAATAATTTTGCTACAAATTTAATAGATTCTTACGAAATTTTTGGTCTTGCATCCAATTTCTTGAAAAGTACTCCAAGAAACGCTTCTCATTTGAAAATTCATCATAAAAATGATTCAAAGCTTGGATAACAGACTCTGGATCATGGCAATTATTCATGATTGCGCCTAATGTTGAAAACATTTTCCTTCCAATTTTCTCACAACTAGCCAACTTGTAAACATTCTTTAACCAAGCTCTTTTAACATGCCATACACATAATAAAACTAGACAACTGACAATGGATCTGCAATAAGAAAAAACATTTATATCAAATAAACAAATTAGTAAATAAAAAAAAGGATTGACCACATATGAGTACTTATTATCCAAACATAATACCTTATTGCATTGATTTCAGCCAATGCATCATCTGTCATGAATGCATTCACTGTCCATTCAAGTTTAAGTTGTCAACCACTATCCATGAGTTTTGACAACCATAATGAGATGTCAGAAGACCTATTTCGTGATGACACGACCCATGCAATTGGGACTCCACTTTGTTTCTTGTCAAATATGAGTAGAGTGTACAATTGATACTGCATCCATACCATTGTAAATATTAAAGATGATTAAATAAAAAATAAAAATAAAGTGCATATACATATGTGTCGATAATTAAATAAATACTCACCATGTATTTGTTGGTGCTAAATGTGGAACCATTGCAATGATACTATTATGTGAGTATTTCACCATCTTGCGCAACATCCACTCTGTTTGAATACCAATGATAAATGGTATGTCATCACCCTTAGGTCTTTGGTAGAAAAAGAATGACTTTTGCTCTTGTTGATACCATAAGTCAACACTTATTGAATCATTCTTATTGAGTTGAAATTTGGATTTAGCTAGTCTATTGAAAATGTTCATGACATCTCTTCGTGTCAAAAAGCTATCTCGGTCACTTTTTGAATCCATTTTGAATCTACCTTCTCGAACCTCCAACATGTGTCGCTCACAAACCATGTCAATAGACAATCCCATGTCATATAATGCCTCAACTAACAACACCATTTCTCTTGAAATATGAGGTGAATACATCGCCCTTGGATCAGCTGATCTATCAATCTTTCCATGGCATGGCCAACCATTTGTATCCTCATGTGTATCCATATTGTATGTAATTATGGCATTCCTTGGTTTGCCAACTATTTCCTTAATAATGAAATGACATTGGCATCCTCTCTTATGAACATAGCATTGCCTTCTTTGGGAAGGTTTTGGTGCATTCCTATTATCTTTTGGTCCATAAGAACACCAACATCTATGTACATTTGCAAATTTTCCAAACACAAAATTTAGTAAACTCATAAAACAAAATACACAATATACAACACATGTATCACAATAAATAGGCTTACTCACATTGAATATTTATTGGAAGTGGAATCTATGTTATCAAGGTCATCCTTCACAATATTTCGCATTCGTAAAAAGCTACATGATGCATCTAAATTGATTTCCTCCCCCTTGATGAAATCTGGAACTCTGGAATATGGAATTATTGCAACACGGTCAACAAATTTGTCCTCTTTTAGAACTTCACTCCATCTCATATCAACACTAGAAAAAATGTCTTTCTGAGATAGATCTTGTACTTCTATATCCATAATAGAACTCCACTTTTTCTTTCGAACCATCCTCTTTGGTATTCTCTGGAAGAACACTACACACATGTTACATATTGTGCTTTCCAGTATTTTGGATAAAACTACAATACAAAATTAAAAACACAAAAACCATTTGAAATCCGAATATTGTGGATGGAACTTAATTTTAATACATGAGAAACTTGTAAGAATTATAAAAAAAAGGTTTCAAGTCCTAGCTTACCCGATGTATTTTCATTAGCATAATTTTCCATTGCCCTCTTAAGACTAGTGAGAAGTTTATATTCTTTGTTTCATTTTCCATTAAATATGATAATTTTTTAATACGGTGGATTATTTTGAGGAAAAAGGGCATGCTATCCCTCATATGGAAGAGATTGTAGTTTTTGAGAAGGCATTGAGAACCTGGGCACCATTGATTGACACCAAGATCAATCCAAAGCACACCCAAGTCGATGCACAAGAAGAACCCAAGATGTAATGAGAGATTGATATTGGACGGCCTAGTGTTGATGCTTAACATACTGCAAATAAAAACAAAATTCAGACTTTCTTTGTAGACATATAGAGAAAGCAATGAAGAAATACGAATTCTTAGAGCTATGAATTTAGGGATGGACTAGGCCTCAACCTTGGCCATTTCTCACAATGTTCATATTTTTTGTTTTTGGTTGAAAGGTCTGCTAAAAGCACCTTACAGTAGAAATAAGAAGGCAGAGTTGTACAGCATAAAGTTTTAGAAGAAAAATATACAAGATTTAGGCAAAATCATTTGGCTGTCTTTTCAAGCTACATAAATCCTTATGAACAGGATAATGTAAAGTTTACACTTATTACAACTACTACCTTATTAATATTTTTCTATACCACTATCTATTCCGATCTTGGATAGTTAGTGCAACTATCACCCTTTCTTTTCTTGTTAGTAATATTTTTCTCCACCTCTATGGATTCCAATTTTGGATAGTTAATACAATTACCATTTTTAGTTTTTTGACATTATAACGTAGAGTAAAGCAAAGATATTGATTAGTTACCTCAAGATTAATTCTATATACTCTAGAAATAAAATTGATATTCAAATTTAGAAATTCTAAATCATTATATTATAATTATTAACTTGTTATAAAATGTATCATTATATTATTAACTTGTCATAAAATGTATCATTACATCTTCTTCACTTTAATTTTCAGTCTCTTTTAATTTATATTTTCTTATTTTTATTATATACATTCTATTATTGTTAATGTTTTCTTCTTCTAATTTATATTTTCTATTTCTTTGTAAATGTTTACAGTGACAAGTGATCTATCGTAAACTTGAATTCACAATTTAAATATTTTTCATTTTATAGCTTTAACATCACTTTAGTTTTCAATATTTTTCCCTCTCTTATTTTATGTTTTTCAATCTCCTTGTTCACTTGAGTTTCAATCTCTTTATTTTAAATAAACATTAAATTTATGTTTTTCAATCTCCTTATTCAGTGAGTTTCAATCTCTTTATTTTAAATAAAAAATAAATTTGAATTCACAAATTAACTATCTTTATTTATTTTTATATTTCTCCATATCAAATATTATTATTGAATTTAATAGCACATTTATAAATGTCTTACTTACAACCTGTAAATATCTTGCTCAACTTACCTTATTTTATATCAAACTTTTCAAATGATATATAATTGATATCTATCAGCGATTTCGATAGGGTTTACCCACGTCCACCCACCCAGATTGTAATTTTATTTTTAAAAGTTTAATGACTTTACCAAACCATTCCATTTAACTCCTAAACATTGATTTACTTGTTAAATCCTCTTAAATTTTATTTTAAAGTTGTTCGTTCTTAAATCCTCTTAAATTGTATTTTAAAGTTGTTAGTTCTTTGTAGACATATTGAGAAAGCAATGAAGAAATTTGAATTCTCAAGAGTTATGAATTTAGGGATTGATTATGTAATGTCCCTACTACGTGGCCTTAATTTATTATGATTGCAGATGTACATTGTACGTGCTTCTGGTGAGGAGCTCAAGGCCAAGGCCCCACCAGAAGCAAAAGCATGCAGCGTATACAAGTTAACTACCTAAGTTGAAAACTTAGGAGACGAAAGGTAATGACAGAACTTAGCAAGGGGCCAACTAAATCCATGAAGACAAAGATAATGAGGGAGCTTTAAGACTATGGCATCCTATAGGGATTGTGATGCTTGCTGTTATTAGCCCAATTAAAGAAAATACCATGGCCTAGTTAATTAAATTCAAATAATATTTATCCACCATACTTCGACAAAAAGGTCAAGCACTTGTCAAAAAAATTAAAAGATCCTAAAGAATTAATTAGCAAGGAACTATATGATATAGTCACCTCAATTAAAAAAAAGAGAAGAGGATGTCATCATGACACCTCAATTTAATATTGGGAACATATATATTTCACCCTGATTATTATATGGAATGATTCTCATTTAAAATATATCTATATATACCTATAGTTTAAAGAGGTTATAGTGAGACTCCCTACGTTAGCAGGCATGGTATATATATATATATGTCTAATTATTATAAAATTGTAGAGAACTCCTTTTATTCCTTCCAAAGGAAACATGAAGTAACTTCAGAATAACTAAATTTAATTCCTGTCTTTCCCTTAGAAAGAAGGAAACAAAAGGGGAAAAAGATCCTCATCGAGGAGAGTTTTCAGGCATGCAGCATGTCCTCTGCCTTTTCAGCACTGTTTAAGGAGGGGATCTTGAGCTGCGATGGTTAAATAGGGAAGAAGGCGTTAGGAAAAGGGGGAGAGCGATTTCTGTGTCGAGGAGGATTTCCAGAATTGGGAGGGACCTCACCATGCCATTCTTTCCAGGAGGAATGGGTCGTAAGAGTTTTCATGACAGAATGATGGAGAGAGGCACAATATTTTTAAGAGAATGGAATCATAAAGGAAAGAGCTGATGCTTTTAATGGTAGAGTGCTTTAGTCAGCGTTCAGTCTATATAAGATTGCCTGCAATATCCTTGACGGGGAAGCGATCCTTCTAAGCAGCTGCAATTCCTCTTAGTTGGGGAAGGAAAAAAACTGCGATGTGCATTTTTTTACATCGGGTTGCTTTCAGCTTGTTCGTTTATTTTTGGGGAATTCTTCGACTGGAGGTACTCTTGGTTAGCTGATGGGACACATGCTAACAAGCGGGCGGATTCCGATCTGGTGTGCCAAGGTATAATGCAACTCGGCCTGTGAATCAAACTTACAAGGTATGTGTGGAACTAACTCTGTGTATTGGGTTAGGAGTCACCATTTTTTTTATTACAGCCGGATCCATAGTGGATTGGGTTCGATATCGCAAAATTCTAGATCCGTAGTGTATGATATATCTCTGCGTGATGAGTTGGAAGACTTAGTTAAACTCCGATCTGCAATATCAGTGTATTTTTTATAGAACCACACTTGTTCATTTGGAAGAACCTCCATATTTTTTTTAGACTTGAAGTCGTTGTGCTTATACCTTGTAGAATCCAACCTATGTATTGGTGAGAACCCTTCCTATTGGTTGCAGCCACTCGGCTTAAACATTTCAGAATGTAGCCACGTTTGTTTGAAATTGCTGGCTATTTGGCCTAACGAACCTCATCCACGATTTGTTGGAAGCATGGTGATTTTGAAATAATGAGACCGTACCCATTCTGTGAGAGCTACTTTGATTTTGTTTAAAGTCACTATACCTTTGCTTTGAACACTAGATCTGTTTATGAGGTTCTCTGTGATTCGTGAATCGGGATCATTCCATCCTTTCGGTGGGAACCAAATCCTTTATATTCACAGGTAAAAGAGCGACGTATGTTGTTTGCGCTTTGACTTTGCTTGATTTGTTGATAAATATGGAGTTGCAGGATAGCTCTGAGTTGCAACCATCTTCTAAACGATGTTACAAGCCTGCATTTTTGTAATAAGTTACCTTATATTGATGTTCCAGATTTGGCCCCTCTGGAAAGGTTGTCGACTTTATTTTGTGAACAGTCATGATATTTTTGTACTTTTACACCACCTCCCGCACTAATAAAATTGAATACTCTTCTTAATAAATGATATGGAACTTTCTGGCACTTGAAAATTTATCCAACACCTAGGTTGGCTTTGAAGGCGACGGTGCAGGTGTTTGGAACTTTATACCTTACACTAACAGCAATAAAATTTTATTCAAGAATAGAGCGGTATTCAAAAGTAGTGCCGTAAGTTTTGATTTTGGTATAAGTTGGATATTAGCTTATCTTAGTTACCGTAGATGGTTATAAGCTTTTGTTGTAAGTTGATATTAGCTGCAGAGCATACCAGGTTTGGGCCACCTCACAAATCTTCAAACACTGCATCTAGAAGAATGCGGCGAGATACAAGAGCTTCCTGGTGTAGAACTTTTGGTTTCTTTGCAGGTGCTGAATGTTAGCGGATGCCAGAAGCTGCACAGCATACCAGGTTTGGGCCAGCTTACAAAGCTTTGAACACTATATCTCGTACAATGTCCCGAGATACAAGAGCTGCCTAGTGTAGAACATTTGGTTTCTTTGGAGAAGCTGGATGTTAGGCGATGCCAAAAGCTGCAGAAAATACCGGGTTTCGGCCACCTTACAAATCTTCAAACACTACATCTCGAAGAATGCGGCGAGATACAAGAGCTGCCTGGTGTAGAACTTTTGGTTTCTTTGCAGGTGCTGAATGTTAGCGGATGCCAGAAGCTGCACAGCATACCAGGTTTGGGCCAGCTTACAAAGCTTCGAACACTATATCTCGTACAATGTCCCGAGATACAAGAGCTGCATAGTGTAGAACATTTGGCTTCTTTGGAGAAGCTGGATGTTAGGCGATGCCAAAAGCTGCAGAGAATACCGGGTTTGGGCCAGCTTCGAACATTACGTCCATATTTGGCTTCTTTGGAGAAGTTGGTTGTTAGGGAATGCGACAAGCTGCAGAGGATACCATGGTTGGGCAGATATTTGGCTTTTTTTAGAGAAGCGGGATATTACACATGCCGAACCTGGGTCAGCTCACAGAGCTTCGAACACTACATTTAGAAAAATGCCGCGAGATACAAGAGCTGCCTAGTGTAGAACTTTTGGCTTCTTTGGAAAGGCTGGATGTTAGCGGATGCCAGAAGCTCCACAGCATACGAGGTTTGCGCCATCTCACAAAGCTTCGAACACTAAGTCTCACAGGTTGCCCCGAGATACAAGAGCTGCCTAGTTCGAACACTAAGTCTCACAGGTTGCCCCGAGATACAAGAGCTGCCTAGTGTAGAACTTTTGGCTTCTTTGGAGAGGTTGGATGTTACGGAATGCCAATATCTGCGGAGCATACCCGGGTTGGGCCAGGTTACAAATCTTCAACACTATATTATAAATATGACAGTATCTCACTAGGCACAACTATATTTTTAAGTCTTGATGTATATATTTGACATATTATTTTTAAGCCTTGATGTATATATTTGCCATATTGATAATGTTTTTTTTTCTTTAAAAATTGTCAATTATTAGTAACTCATAGTTAATTTAATATAACAACCATTACTTGTGGTTGTTAATATTAATAGTATCATTATTGGAATTAAGCAAACATTTGTATCTATAGTTAATTTAAAAAGTTAATATAATGCTATGCTAGATGGAGTTTGAGTGTCACATTCAAGCTGCACAATGCCATGTCACTAAATATAGTTGTCAAATGAGTTCAAAGTAATTTATTAGGAGTTCAAAGGGGTTTATTAAGAGTTCTATTGTCACATGAAATGCATATTACTTCAACTCCTAGATGTTAAATACAGTTTGACTAAACCTTGTCCAGATTAGTTAAACTAATAGTTATCCAATATAACAGTAATTAGAGCTGAAGTTAAGTTAAGTTAATAACTGTAGAATAATTGAACTTAAGCTAATAGTTGTATTTAATAGTTAATTAGATAAGGTCATCATTAAAGTTGAAGTTAAGATTAGTTAAACTAATAGTTATCCAATATAACAGTAATTAGAGCTGAAGTTAAGTTAAGTTAATAACTGTAGAATAATTGAACTTAAGCTAATAGTTGTAT
>LPNX010552491.1:29718-50461 GCA_001517045.1 Pseudotsuga menziesii
CAAACTAATTTCTATTTTTTTGAAATTATTAATTATGAGTTTTGGACGACCCCATATAATAAAATATGGACAATACACTTGCCTCATTCTTGTCCCTACATGAAAAAACTTCTAGATGATAGTCCACCCCAAAATCCTAAGATATATATACCTTGGAGATTTACAAATAAAATTGGATTATAAGATTGAAGTTTCATTTATTTCAAAGCTTGAAAATTGAGATTTTAGGTATTTATTAGCTTAAAAGTTGAAAATGATGTATTGCACTCATTGTTTGTTAATATTTTGAAAAGCAGTTTAATATTGAACATGCAATATAGTTGTTCAAGATAGTTTTTAACTTAAAACTTCATTATAAAAGATAGTTGTTAATATTTTGAAAAGTAGTTTAATATTGAACATGCAATATAGTTGTTCAAGATAGTTTTTAACTTAAAACTTCATTATAAAAGATTAGTTTTTAATTAAAGCTTCATTATTAATGAGTTTTTTTTCATCAAAACTTCATTATTGAAGTTCATAATTTTAGAGAAAACTTTCTTTCATGGAGATTTAAAAACCAAAAAACATAAAAAAAAAATTGTATGATGAACAAAGATAAATCCAAATTCCTTGGAGTTATTAGTCAATATTCAAATATTGGATTTGAAAAGGCAATGAAAGAGATCTAACATTAAATCATTAGGAAATTCAACAACAAATAAGATAAGAGCTAGCGTTATCAAAGATTATCACTCTACAAGATCTTGCAAAGAAATCAGAGATTATTGGACGATCGTCAAATCTAAATATCGCTATGTCATCATACCAAGAGGCCATTCCGTCACCAAAACATTTGTTTTGAACTAAATTATGGCCAGCCATCACATCGTTTATGTATCACTGGATATTTAATATTTTTTTATACGGAAAACCTAAACATGTCATATGTCATGCTAACTGCATATTAGCTACATGCTCAACTCTCACATGCAGGAGTTTATTAGGAGTTTTGAAGAGTTTATTAAGAGATTGAATGATTTTATTAAGAGTTTGACTTTACACCCCTTCACATTAGCTAGACTCCTAGATGCCAAATGCAGTTAAACTAAGCCTTAAGCAATTAGACTTGAATTTAAACTAATAGTTGTAAAATCATTGGAGTTAAGTTAATGGTTGTATCTAATAGTTATCCAATATAACCATGATTAGAGTTGAAGTTAAGCTAATAGTTGTAAAATAATTGGAGTTAAGCTAATAGTTATATCTCATTGTTAATTTAAAAAATAAAATATCAGCAATTGTAATTCAAGTAAAAGTAATGATTGGAGTTGAAGTTAAACTAATAGTTGTATCATGAATGGAAGTGTACTTATGAGATGCTAACTAAGTTGGTTTTAGATGGTAGTCCATCCAAAAATTCTAAGATAAATAGGCTAACAAAAATGATATTTTAGCCTATCACCATTATTTATGAAAGATTTAGAAAATCCTCAATTTTCAAATACTGGTGCAAAAGTGGAGATAATGTGGGGATATAAATGTGGTGCTAAGATTTATGGTAAAAAAGTGAAGTTTGTAAACTAGCTGTGAAAAGATTGATTGATGAACAGTCTTTAGATGTTTTTTTTTGCAAGAAACTATGTTTGATGGTTGCATTTTGGTGAAGGAAATGGAATTATTGTTAAAAGATTGGTAGTTTGTTTCTGTGGATGCTAAGGGCAAATTTGGGGGACTTCTTTTGGGGTGGAGGACTCGTAATTTTCTTATGCTTAATGCCTGGGCTATGACTTCTGGTCTTTGTGCTGTTTTGCATTCTATTGAGCTGCAGTTGGATTTATGTTTTATAAATCTTTATGGGCCTTATATTGACAGGGAAGTTTTCTCGAATAATCTTTCGGTTATGGATTGTTTCAAATGTCCTAATTTGGCATTTGGTGGGGGTCTGAATTTCTCCTTGGGTCATTCTAAAATTTGCGGGGTTAAAGCACATGTGAATGTTTAATTGATTTCTTTATTAATCATTTGGAAGCACTTGGACTTGTAGATATTACTCCTATGGTTTCAATTCCAACTTGGTCTAACCGTCGAGTTGGCCATGAGAGTATTTGCAAAACGTTGGATCGATTACTCTTATCGGCCGATTTTTTGGACAGTGACGTTCTTCTCAAACAATGGATTGGGTGTGGTGGAGATTCTGATCATCAACTTGTTTATTTACAAATATCTTCTAGCATTCCTAAGGCTCATTGTCCATTTAAGTTTAATGCCTACTGGTTAGAAAACAATGAATTGGTTGTTTTATTAAAAGTTTCTTGGGTGGTTTTTGATGCTATGTTTGAGGTGTCCACTGCATCCTAGTTTGCTGCAAACCTTAAAAGATTAAAAGAAGTTTCCATAGTCTAGTCGGTGAAGAATAAAGCTCGTGACATTAAGGATTTAGTTGACATTGAATGTGACATGAAGAGGTATTTTGATAGGTTGGGTTTTGGTTTTATTTCGGAGGTGGATAAATTGTCCTTAATTGAGCTTGAATCCTGTAACAGAACTCTTATATGTGATCGGGAAAATGAGGCTCGACAGAAAAGTAGGGCTTTATGGTTTATATGTGGAGATGACAATAACCCTTTTTTCCATAAATTTGCTGCTCATAGGAAAAATCTTTATTGTATTTGGAAAATTAATGATGACTCTGGTAACCTTGTTGAAGGTTCTAAGGCTATTGCCGAGGCTGGGATTCATCATTTTGAGTCTCTGTTTTACGAAGAAGCTGATCTTCATCTTCCTGAAATTGTGCATAGTGCAGGCTATTTTCCCACATCTGTTTATGAGGAAGATAATTGTGACCTTATGAAGCCTGTTACTATGCAAGATATTCAGCATATCCTTTCCATTAGTAAAAATGATAAGAGTCCAGGACCTGACGGGATTCCTGTTGAGGTTTACAGATGTCTTTTTGATGTTTTGGGTGAGGATCTCCTGAGAGTTCTTGAGCTTTCCAGGATAAGTGATAAAATTCCCGCGGTATTCAATTCAACTTTTCTTGCTCTCACCCCAAAGATTGATCACCCCTCATCCTTTGAGGATTTCAGGCCTATCTCTTTGTGTAATTATGTTTACAAAATTACGGGTAAGATTATTTCTATTCGGATTAGAAAAGTTTTGGGTAGGTGTATATCTGGTGAACAGTTTGGGTTTTTGCCGGGTAGGCAGATTCATGATGCTTAAAGGCTGTAATGATAAAAATTGATTCATTTAAAGCCTATGATCGTGTTAGTTGGACCTATCTTCGGGTCATTCTTTCCAAAATGGGTTTTGCTGGGAATTTCATTTCTTGGGTCATGAGTGACCTCTCTTTTGTATCCTTTTCCCTGCTTATAAATGGAGTTGCAACATCTTTCTTTAAATTTGGTAGGGGACTTAGACAAGGTTTCCCTTTGGCACCTTTACTGTTTCTTATTGTGGTTGAAGGTTTAGGAAGGGCTCTTCTATTTGCCAAAGACTGTGGGACCTATCATGGTTTATCTTTTGGTAATGATATTGTCTTAACACATGTTCTTTTTGTGGATGATATTGTAATGGTCAATGATGGATCCGAACAATCTCTTTCTACTTTATATGAGATTTTAATGATCTTCTGTAAGGAATCTGGGATGAAGATAAATGATGATAAATCTTCTTTACATTTTTCTTTTCTGGAAGAAACAGAGGTTATTACTTTATAGGATATATTTTCATTTCCAGTTGACAGAATTGAAAATGGTATGAAGTACCTTGGGTTTTATCTCAAAACTTGCAGATACCTATTAAAGGACAGGGATTGGCTGATTATAAAGGTGGAAAAAAGGATTAACAACTGGAGCTTTCGCTGGTTATCCAAGGGGGGTAAATTGATACTGATTAAAGCAGTATTAGAGGCCATTCTAGGCTATTGGATGCACTTTTGGATACCGGTGGGGACTATTGAGAAAATCAGAAAGCTTTGTTTCAAATTTCTTTGGTTTGGAAATCAAAATTATTATGGATTACCTTGGACTTCCTGGAAGATTTTGGCAAATCTAAAGTCTTTGGGTGGTTGGGGACTGAAAGTTCCTATTGTTTTTGTTAAAGCCCTTGCAACAAAAAATGTATGGAATATTATTCATGGAATGGGTCTATGGGTTAATATTGCTGCTCAGAAATATATTCATCCATTGAATATACTGGAATGGATTAGATCTCCTGTTAAAAAGAAAAAATGCATATCAATATGTTGGAAAGTTGTTCTTTGGGCTTTTGATATTATTGGTAATTTTTTGGTATGGAAGATTGGAAATGGAACTGTTATTCATATTGGTGTAGATCCTTGGATAGGATGTAAATAGAGACATGCTTTGCCTTCTTCCATGATTGAAAAATTACATTGGGCTGGTTTTTATTTTTTATTTGACATTGGACTTCATGGCTTGACAGCATTGATGGCTCAACAATGGATAAATGCAGATTTCATTGGTTTTACTGATCCTTAGGAGATTGCTATGTGGAATGGTTATTTAGCCATTCTTAAATCTATCCATGTAATGTTTTCAAATGATGTTGATGCTCTAGTTTGGAATTTATCTAAAAATGGTTAGTATTCACCTAAAGAAGGTTATGCTCAGCTTATGAACAAGGAAGTGGAACATATCTGGTGGTGGAGAGTTTTATGGAAGTTGAAATGTCCACTCAAAACAAAAATATTTTGTTGGTTTATCCTTTCTGGTAAAGCGTTGAATTGGGATGTTCTTATCATGAAAGGTAGAGAAGGACCTGGTAGGTGTTACTTGTGCAAAATGGAATGTGAATCCAATTTTCATATTGGAGTGGACCGCCCTTTTACTCAGAATGTTTGGTTACTTATTGAGGACAAATTGAAATTCAATAACCTTTGGAGTGGAGAAACTGTGTCAGAATGTTTTAAAGCTTGGTGTTTAAATTTGGAGGTTGCAAATATTAAACCTTTACCCATCATTGTCTTATGGTTCATTTGGAAGGCCAGAAACTTGTCTTGTTTTGAGGATCTTTCATTGACATCAGCACAGGTGTTTAGCTTCAGTTTGGGTAAGATGGTGGCTCTTCCGCAGAAGAGTTCTGTGGCTTATATAAGAACTATCTTTGTGGAAGTAATTGATAAAACCTTTGCATGGGGTTTTTTTGATGGTTCTGCAGCAGGGGATCCAAAAATTTGTGGAGCTGGAGGTATGCTGTTTATATCGGATGTACACTTTTTCTCTTTTAAAAGCTGGTTTAGGTTTGGGTGCTAATAATTTTGCAGAATTATGTGCCCTCAAGCTACTTCTCTATCTGGCTAGGAGGAACTCTTTGGATAAAATCTAGATTTTCAGTGATTCTCAGTTAGTTATTAACTGGGCATCTGGTAAGTACCGATTAATGAATTTAGAGTTAGCCATGATTCTTCAGGATGTAAACAGGCTTACTGACTGTTTTGATTATGTGTTGCTCAAACATATCTATCGGGAAATAAATTCTTCTGCAGATGCTTTGGAAAAAGTTGGAGGAATGATTTTGGAAGGTTATTGGTCCATCAAGGAACACCGCGCAGATGAAGTTGTGGAAACCTTTCAAATTTTTTAAATTTGATGAGGCTTTTTGGGACATGGGTTATTTTGACCAAATCAGGATCCTCTGTTTATGCTGTTTTTTTGGTGACAAAATTTTGTTTTTTTGTTTCCTTTGAATTATCATGGTTAGATGATTGATGCATAGATATCAGTTTTTGAGGCTGAGGAGTAGTTTTTTTTGTGGAATATCATGTTGATTGATGTTGGTGGGCACTTATATCAGTTTATGAGTTTGATGAGCAGTTGTGAAACTGTGTGTATTTTTCTGATATGGCTGTAATTGCCATTGGACATAAATTTTGGGTTTTTTTTTGAGCTCGATATGGAGCATTATATTGACAGTAATTACCAGCTATAAGGTTGGTGTTTTTTGTGCTAATGGACATTAGATCCATTTGTGGAATGTAAATAAAGATATTTACGAAATTTTTTCCATGGAAAAAAAAACAAGTGGCATTCATGGTGTATGGTGCAAACCACCAAAACCAATCATATGTGGATTGAAGTTTTGTGGTGCAAAACATCAAAGATAATACTAGGTGGAGTGAAATCTTCTTGTACAAAACACCAAAATTAAAATTAATATATGTAGTAATCATGCCATTAAAATTTAAAAAATAATAGTTAATCACATGTGTATGGTACAAATCACCACAAAATATAAATGGTGCCAAAAAAATAGTACAACCCTACCATATCTAGTAGGATTGCGCCATTTTTTTAGATGTTTATTATGGTTACCAAATAGAACAAAATTTACCCCAAAACACATAAGGGTACAAGCATTTCAACACAAAAGAGTACACACAAAGAAATTTAGCAATGTCTCAATGGATCTCGAGTCTAAGTGGATAGAATATTATGTTCACATCAAATTTAGGAATTTATCTAGTTATATGTTATTTGAAGATTAAAATATTGTAAGTGTTGTTTTTGTTAAATGATTTCCAAAAATTACATGTTATTTCTCCTTCCACATCAAAATAGGCATAGTGATACTATACATGACAAAACTTTAATCCAATAGCATTGAATAAGATTGTAAATTAGATAAATGAAAGCACTATTACATAGTTAATACATCCAGATTGTGATTAACATTATATTTAGGGAGGTGTCATATCTCATTTTATTTAAAGATTAAAATAATTGAAATGTTTCTCTTATGAAGAGATAAAATAGAGTTGTATGTTATTCATCCTTTCAATTCAAATAGACATTGATGTTTTAATAATATGATTTATATAAATTTAACTAAAGTAATATTGAACAATACATTGAAATAATATTGTAAACTTTGTTGCATAATTACTACATTCAAAATTCAAGAATATATCTCACTATTAATAGTATGTATTTGCAATACAAGTATAGCTAATATATAATGTATCATCCAATCAAAAGCCTCACAAAAGATATATCTCCCAAAATCTTATTAGTTGTTTGGATGGTGTATGGTTTAATGCTTGGCATGCTAGATAAATGGTAAATCTATTCCCTTACTTCTAGAGATGAATATGAATGTTAAAATCTTTTGCCTTATCTTGATTGGAGTCCTTTTTCTACACAACATGTATTTTTCTGCACATGCAGAAATCCAAAAATGAGCAATGTGCATAAGAGAAATGCATTAAAAAAACTAAAAATGCAGCAAATTACCATGAAGAAGAAGCCTTGAATGTTTTAAAGCTTGGCATGCAATATAAATATTAAGTTTATTTTCTTACTTTTAGGAATGAAGATGAATATTAAAACCTTATGTGTTATTTTGATTAGAGTCCTCCTTCTGCACATATAGTAATTACCATAAGAAAGAATACTTGGATATCATCCAAGTCACTTATCTACTTAATTCGTTCGTTTGCATATTATATTTAGTAATTTGATGAAAAAAAGCGAGACTTGAGAAAAGATAGCAACCAAAACGTTGCATATTATATTTAGTAATTTCATGTTATGTTTTATATTTTATTTTAGTTTTGATTTTTTATTTCATGTTATGTTTTATATTCTATTTTAGTTTTGATTTTTTATTTCATGTTATGTTTTATATTTTATTTTAGTTTTGATTTTTAATTTTTTATTTCATGTTATGTTTTATATTCTATTTTATTTTTGATTTTTGGTTTTACTATTTTAAGTGTTGAAATTATATACTAAATAAGATAAAATAAATTTTTTTTGGGTTTAAACACCATCAACTTAAAACATGTTGGGAAATGTTGCTGCTGAAGAAAAAAAATTATTATAGCGAAAGTGGCCTTCATCGCTATCTAAGTGAAATCCTTTTAGTGTGGAATGATATAGATATAGATTTTAGTGGAGGCACTATTTTATAATTTATAAAGATTTTAAATAAAAAAAGTTTACTTGAGGTAAATGTTATAAATTATAATTTTTTATAATTTTTTTAAAATATTTTTTATTTTTATTATATTTAAAAAAATACATTATAATATGTTTAATATTTAGTTTGAATGTTTTAATTTTCAATTTTTCAAATAATTATATATTATAATATGTATAATATTTAGTTTGTGTATTTAAAATTAATTTTTTAAAAATATTTTTTATTTTTATTATATTTAAAAAAATACATTATAATATGTTTAATATTTAGTTTGAATGTTTTAATTTTCAAATATTAAAATAATTATATATTATAATATGTATAATATTTAGTTTTTGTATTTAAAATTTGAAGAAAAATCATATATAATTAAAGTATGTTTTAGTTTATTTAAATTTTGTATTGGTTTTGGAGTAGGACTTAAAATTATTTCTATTTGGTTAAGAGCTTATTTTTTATCAAGACCTAAAGATATATGGTAGGAATAAATGTCTAACCTCTTAAGGACTACTAGTGATTTATTTTAGGTGGTGTGGTTTTCTTTGAATGATAGTGATCAGTCAACATTTGTGGATAGCAAATAGTAAGGGTTGTCATCGTTCTGAATTGACAATCGACTTATATTATGTTTTATCACCTTAAAAAAATGCTTAATAGTTGTATGTGTAATAACTTAAGATGTTTAAGTGAACATTCCTTTATGGCCAAAGGCCAATGTTTCCTCCTTAAAAATGATTAAGGATTCACGACCCATCTACACTAGTACCAAATGCCTCCTAATAAATCCCATATACTGACTAGAAGACCAAATATTCTCTTAAAAAATATTATATGGTCATTGAGATCTTGTTGATGGCCCTCAAGCCCTAGAAAGTTCCTTTTTGGCCTAAGCCATATAGGCTTGAAAACCCATCCACAATGTTAAATACCTCTTGATGGAACCCATATACATAGTAAGAGAGAAAATCTTTTTTGTAATGTTTTGAAGCCTCATTCATGGATTCTTAATGCCACACATACCCACGCTTAGAACAGGTATGAGATGTCACCCAAAGCCTTTGAACCCTGTGATTTTTTCTCCCCTATCTATTTCCAATGTGTAGAGAGTTATACTTAGTTCTCAAATCACAGGCTCTCATATTTGCACTTGGAGGATCTAGAACCCTCATATAGGTCATGTTTGGTAATTTGAGGCAATATTAATGACCATTGATCCCTCTAAGATTTATTTATAAATTAAGGAATTAGAACCTTCCCTAACCATGCATATGGATTTGAGATGCATACATGGATATCAAACCTCTTAATGTATTTAATATATATCGTTGAAAGCAAAACACCCCCTAAATAGGTCCTATGTGGTGGTTTGCAACCTTCTTCCCAACCCTTTATCCCTAGGTGTGTATGTTTAGGGACTATGTCCTAGGTTTCCTACATTTTCCTTTACTAGATACACAACCTATATATGGGGATTAAAACCTCCTAATGGTGACCCTATTCCCATTTATAGGACACGTATCCATAGTAGAGGTGATGTATTTTGGTTTGAGGCCTTGATCCTGACCCTCAAGCCCTATAAGCTTCCATTAGGACCTAAGTCCTAAATTTCATTCTTTGACAAATTCTATATCCTGAGATATAGGTTTGGTTCTCCAAACCTACAAAAAATGTATATATCCCCACCTATAAGCTAAACATTCCTTATATTAGTGTTCCTAGTGGTCTAAGGATTCATTCAAAATCCTTGAGTCCTCAAAGTTACCTATAGGTCCTAAGTGTTGGGTTTAGTCCCCTAACAATATATATTCCCTTAAGACCCATACTTGGTGTTCAAAACCTCCTAATTATGTTTGAATATGCTCATATGGAGGACTACACATATCCCCTTGAGATATCAAATGTGGTGGTTCAAGGTGTCATTCTTAACCTTTGATCCTAATTTTTTTTTAGGAACTAAGGTTTGCATTGACTCCTTTGATTGATGTCATCCAATGGGGGAAGCTTATGGGTGTGTTGTGGTTTGAGACATCATTCTTTGTCATAGATGCATATAATCTTTGTTTATGGCACGATCCCTAGGATTCCTCAGTTTTCTATGTCAATTCCCTAAGGATCCTACCTAGATCTGACAACTTACTAATGGCATGGATATCAATAGCCAAAGACAAATGATACCCTTGAAAGGGCAGGTGTGGTTCTTTCAGGAAGAAATCATGGCCTTGGATGCTTATGAAATTCTCTTACAACCCAAGTCTTGAGTTTTCTCCACTAGCCATGTCTAGGGTGCTTATATCCAGACCTAGTGCTTAAAAAGTCCTAATGGAACACATTTCCCCACTTAAAAATAGATATATCATAGCAGTCAATAGTGACTCTTCAAGGTGTTTTTTGTAGCCTTTGACACCTAAAGGATTCCTTTAGGGAACAAGGCCCACAATTACTCTTTTAAGAATGTACAAGTCCTTAAAACCTATGCCTAATATTAATCCTCATAATGACAATGATATCCCCATAGATACGTAGGGTAGAGACAATATTTGGAGATCATGAGTGGTGGTTAAAGGTGTTTTTGATCCTTGGATTCCTAGTGGTCATGGCTTTGGTTTCCATCCTTAAACATGTAAAGGCTCCAAAATCCATACCTAATGATGCAAACCTTCTAAATGAACTAACATCCCCACATGGAGGGAAAGGATTTTGTTGGAGGTCAAGTGTGGTGCTTCAATGCATTATCTAGGAATTAAATGCTTGGAAAATTCCTTTATGATATAAGACATGGGATTCATCCCTTGATCATCTATAGGGCTCGAAGAATTATATCTACTACTGAAAACCACCTAATACTATACATATACCCACACGGAGGCCATGTGTGCTAGATTGAGGTGTCTTTCATTGTATTAGATGCCTAGGATATTCCTTTAGGGATTAAGACCCAAGTTTCCTACCTGAAACATGTCAAGGTACTCAAGATAAATACCTAGAGCTAAAAAATATGCTACTAGAATCCATATCACCACTCAAATGCAAATGAATCCATCAAGAGGTCATGCGGGGTAGTTAAATTCATTGTTCTTGGATGCAGATGATCAAAAAATTCCTCTAGGGAATGAGGCGTTGGTTTCTTAACCATGCTAAAGACCTTGAGTCCCATTATTAGTGTTTAATATCCCCTAATGGAATGGATATCCTATAATTTCTCAATCATTTCTTTAGATCCAAATACATGGTCTTCTTCCATAGAAAGTCCTTCTTAATGCCCTATGAAACATACATATTTCTCAAAACTACCTAATGGAGAAAATGTCATCAATCATAGGCCAATTATAATCTTAGGAGGATAACTATTGTTGGTGGAGGAAGCATTCTTAGCCCTAGATGTCTAGAAGATTCCTTTAAGGCTTGAGTTGCAGGTCTCCTCCATTACCATGTCTAGGTCTCTAAGACCACAAGACCTAAATACATAACACCATGGATACCCATGAAAATTAATGTGTGGTCTTTTGAGGCATTATGCATGGCTCTAGTTGCCTCAGTGTTTTCTTATATCTAGAGATATGGTATTCATCCCTAGAATTCCATTTTGAAGTCCCTATGACACATTCATAATTTTCAAACTACCTAATGGCACCAACATCCTGAATCATAGGCTAATGATACCCTGAATATGCCATGTGTGGTTGATGGAGGAAACCTACTTAGTTCTAGATGCCTAGAATATTTCTTTAGAGATTGAGGTTTAGGTATCCTATAGTAACCATGTCTAAGGCCCCATGGCCACAAGACCTAGATACATAGTACCATAGATACCACTCTAAAGTCATGCATGTTGCTTTGAGAAAATGTTGATAGCTTTGAATTCCTCAATTATTTCTTTAGGGATTAAGATAGGGTATTCTTCCCTGGGACATCATTCCAAGGGACATGAGAAACCTATATACTACTCAAAACAAGTTTTTTTCACCAACATCTTCAATAATAGGCTAACGATATACTCAAGTTTCTATGTGTGACTGGTGGAGACCACCTCCTTAGCCTTAGATGGCTATATGATTCCTTAAGAGATTGAGGATCAAATGTCCTCTACTAACCATGTCTAAGGGCCCAAGGATAAAAACCTAGATACATATTGCCATGGATATCCTTATGAAGTTATGCATGATTCTTTTACGCATTGTTCGTGGTTATTCCCGAAGAATTAATTTAGAGCCAAACACATAGTCTTATTCCCTAAAATATCATTCCCAAGACCTTGACACACGTATATATTACTCAAAATGAAATAATTGTAATAACATTCTCAATAATAAGCCAATGCTACATTCAAGAAGCCATGTGTGGTTGGTTTGGTGTCCTTCTTATCCTTGGATGGATAGATGATTCCTTTAGGGCATGAGGTTGAAGTCTCCTCCCTTAGCCATGTACAATGCCCTAAGTATCAATGACTTGGATACACTACGAAGTCCTATGTGGTGATTTGTGGCATTATTAATGGATTTAAATGCCTAAATGGTTTCTTTAGGGTCAAATACATGGTCTTATTATATATAATGCCAGTCCTAATGCCCTAAGACATGTGTGTGTTTATCAAAACCATATAATGGAATCAACATCCCCAATCATACCCAATCACAGAACAATGACACCCTTAAGAGTCCATGTGTGGTTGGTGGAGGAAACCTACTTAGCCATGGATGGCTTGAATATTCCTTTAGGGTCCTATATTCAAGTCTCTTCCTTTGACCATGTCGAAGGCCCTAAGTCCAGAAGACCCATATAAATAGTGCCATGGATACCCTTGCAATGTCAGGTGTGGATTTTGGAGTCATTGTTGAAGGCTTTGGATTCACAAATTATTTCTTTAAGGCTAAAAGCATGGTATTCCTCTCTATAAATTCATTCCCAACAACTCGATACACATACATACTGCAAAAAAACTTCATAGCACTAACATACTCAATCACAAGCCAATGATACCCTCAAAAGGCCTTGTGTTGTTGGTTGAGACAATATTCTTAACCTTGGATGTCTAGAAGATTCATTTAGGGATTGAGCTTCATGCCTCCTCCCATGACCATGTCCAATCCCCCAAGTCCCCAAGACTTGGATACATAGTGCCATGGATACCCTTACAAACTCATAAATGGTGCTTTAAGGATTTTTTCATGGATTTAGATGTGCCAATTGTTTCTTTAGGGCCAAAGACATGATATTCCCCTAGAATTCCATTACCAAGCATTGAGACACATAGACATTTCACAAATCCACCTAATGGAATTTTCGTCCTTAATCATAGGAGAATGATACCCTCTAGAGGCCATGTGTGGTTGGTGGAGGAAACGTTCTTAGCCTTGGATGGATAAAATATTTCTTTAAGGCCCAAGGTTAAGGTATCTTCCACTGACCATGTCCAAGGAATTAAGGCCCGACGACCTAGATACAAAGATCAATGGATACCCTTGAAAATTCATTCATGGTGATTTGAAGCATTGTTCATGGTTTTAGATTCCTCAATGGTTTATTTAGGGACAAAGGCATAGTATTATTTTCTATAACGTCATTCCCAAGGCCTCGAGACACCTATATACTTCTCCTAACCACATAATGATTTTAATATCCTTAATCATAGGATAATGATACCCTCAAGTGGCCATCTGCGGTTGGTTGAGGCAATCTTCTTATACTTGGATGGATATAATATTCCTTTAGGGCCAAAGATTTGAGTCGGGCCAAAGATTCGAGTGTCCTACCTTGACCATGTCCAAGTGCTCAAGGCCCCAAGACATGGATGGATACATGGTGGCATGGATATCCATGCAAGGTCATGCATGGTTCTCTAGGAATTGTTCATTTCTCTATATGACTCAATCATTTCTTTAGGGACAAATCCATGGTTTTTTTCCCTGAAACATCATTCCCAAGGCCCTGAGACAGGTAGATACTACTTAAAACCACCTAATGGAAATGACATAATCAATCATAAGCTAATGACACCCTCAAGAGGTAATGTGTTGTTAATGGATGAAGTTCTATTAGCCCCATATGGATAGAAGAATCCTTTAGAGATCAATATTAAGGTCTCCTCCATTGATTATCCCCAAGGCCCAAAGACCACAAGACATGCATACATAGTTCGATATATAGCACTCTGAAGTAATTTATTGTTCTTTTAGGTTGTGTTAATGGCTGTATATTTCTTAATGATTTACATAGGGATAGACACATGATGTTCTTCCCTGGAGCATCTTTCCCAAGGGATTAAGACATGCACATACTACTTAAAACCATCTACTAGTAGCACCATACTCAGTCACAATCCAATTATATAATTACTAGGTTATGTATGGTTGGTACTGAGGGAAAATTCAGGAAAATTTCTTACCCTTGGATGGCTATAAGCTTCCTTTAGGGGTGAAAGTTCAAGTATTCTCCACCAACCATGTTGAAGGCCCCAAGACCATAACACTTAGATACATAGTACAATCGATTGTTGTATGAATTCATGCGTGGTTCTTTATGACATTATAATTTTTGGATTTGTATGCCTCAACGCTTTCTTTAGGGATAAAGACATTGTGTTAGTCCCTAGAAAATCACTCCCAAGCCCCAGAGACATGTACATACTTCTCAAAACCACCTAATTACACCAACATCCTCAATCATAGGCTAATCATACTCTCAAGAGGCCATGTGTTGTCGGTGGAGGAAACCTTCTTAGTCCTATATGGATAGAACATTCCTTTAATGGTTTAGATTTATGTATCCTCTATTGATCATGTCGAAGGCCACAAGGCCATAGAACCTAGATACATAGTGCCTCAATGGATTTTGATGCCTTAACCATTTCTTTAGGATAAATTCATGGCCATCTTCCTTGTAATCTCATTACCAAGGCCTTGGGACACCTACATAAGGATCTTGCTTTCTTCCTATGACACTAGTCAATGCCTTGAGATGCATCCCACTATGCAAAAGCTCTTAATTGTTCCCATATTCGAATTTTATGCCAAATATCTACTTTAAAGGGTGTATGCTATGTTTCATGGTCTTTATTATTTCCCATTACCTCAATATTATCATGTTAGGGTACACTTCTTTGAATTTCTTCTCCAACCATTTTCTAAGTCCCATCGCTAGTACACTAAACCACATATTTCCACACATATCCCACTTTAATAATAATTATATCCTATACATTGCATGACATCCTTGGTGATAGTTTGAGTAACCGCTATTAACCTAATATGCCTAAAACCTTCCTTTACATCATAATTCTTGTAGTTCCTCCCATGACTATGTCCAAGCTTCTCATACCTAGTGTCCCTTATATGAATGCTAAAATGCCAAGGATATTGTTTGGAGTTCATGGGTGTGTTTTAAAGCTTCCATTAGGGTATACAACGCAAGTTTCCTCCTATGAGATTATACAAAAACCTAAGACCCATGTATACTAGAAAAAACCTTATAATGGTGTTGATTTCCTCACTAAGAGGTAAATAATATCCCCAATATGACATGCATAGTGGTTCAAACTATTGTATTTTTCCTTGGGTGTACAAAATATTTTATTCAAAACTCGGGCCTAGGTTTCCTCCCGTAAACAAGTTAAGGGCCTAAACGCCCATATATAGTGCTTAAAACATCTTACTTACATGTATTCCACCAATATTAGGCCAACGATACCTTATGGGGTGTTGTGATGGTTCATGGTATACTTGTTAATCTAGTATATGCTTAGAGGTTTCCTTTAAAGTCCAAGGCCCAGGTCTCCTCCATCAATCATGTACATGCCTCGAAGACTTATACCTAGTTTTATATCCTCCAATATCACCTATTATCCCTATTAAAAGCCCATATATATTCTCAAAAATTCATTTTTGTTGGCTCAACAAATGATTATTATCCATACATGCATAGAAAATTCATTAAGGTAGGCCTAGGTTGCTTCTCTTAACTAGGTTGAGGACCAATAGGCTTGTCACTGGTGATCAAAACCTTATAATATAATCAATGTACATACATAGACATTAAGAATACTATTAGGAAGACATGCGTATTAACAATATTTCTTGGTCCTAGATTCCTAAATTCTTCTTTTAGGGCCCAATGAAGAGGTTTTGTCCCTTGAAAAAGTTAAAGGATTTGAGACACATGCCTTGTGCACAAAGCTTATCAATGATATTAATATCCATCAATATCTGTAATAATATCAATAAAAATATACCATGTCAAATAATCAAATTTAAATTGAAATCAATTTTATTATTATTTTATAATAGTAATAAATTAAAAATGCTTGTCTTTAATTATTTGTCAATATTAAAAATCATGGGTATTTATATGCTTAAATAATATTAAAAATGAATAATTGAATTGAGATATTTACAAAAGTTTCTTTGTGAACTTCTTGTGTTTGTGGTGCAAAACATCATAAATGAATAATGTGAGTTTTTTTTTTTAAATAGTATAAAAACAAATAATTGAATTTGTTGCAATTATGGTTTAAGACCTCATAAATCAATCATGAGCATTTATGTGAATGAAAAAAAATTGAATTAAGTTATTACAAAATAATTATTTGTAATGTTGTTGTGTTTATGGTGCAAATCATCATAATTAAATCATTTTTGTACATGTCCATGTGACAAATATGAGCTTACCACAACTATATGGTATTTGGCAACATGGCATTTTTCTATGCTTAGGATTCCTCTAGGCTAAGACCTAGGATTCTTCTCTCAACCATGTTGAGGAAAAATCGGACCTATTCCTAGTGATTAACAACTTATAATATTGAGAATTCTCATACTTCGAGGCTAAGAATACTCTTAGAAAGATGTCTGGTGACCTTTGTGGTGTCTTTCTTGATCCTAGATTCGTAAAGTTTTTTTTAGGGCCCTAGGTAGAGGTGTTCTTTATTGACCATGTATGTGGATCTAAGACCCATGTCTTGTGCTAAAAACTTAATAATAATACTAATTTCCATCAAGAAATATAATAATATAGAAACATTTTCAATTGAATAATCAAATTTCAATTCAAATAATTTTTATTAGCACTTTATAATAGTAATAAATTTAAAAATGTTGTTTTTATTTTTTATTAATTGTATTTATTTGCGTTGGCCACTTTCCCTAACTCATGCGCCCCAGGTTCTGCCCAGCCCGTCAACCCAACAAACACCCGAGATACCGGCCCGACAGAGCAAGCCTCGTCGACAACACCTGCGAAGCAAGCACAATCTCACCCAATATATCTCTTCGATGGGTAACCGCCGGAACCATGTTTCCGCGATTGTCGAGGGATTATAGTCCCTTGGATCGTAGCCAAGGAACTCAACGAAGGAAACATGATGGTTGGATAGAGGATTCAGTCTTGCACGACCGAGCACAAATATATGTCATCGCACACAACTTGTCCTTTATTTCTACCTCGCAACTAACGCAACTTGTGTGGTGCAGCTGACTCATACCAACAGACCATTTACAACTTAAGTCGTGACTGAAGTCAGAAGTGCACATGCCGATATAAACATGCATATTTCAATGATGCCTTCCCAACATTCATCTACTAATTACAGGACAACATCAGGCATTTAAGCAACATTTCAGCATTATATAGAAAGCAAATAACAACCATTCACATAAACATTCACCACATCAATCATCCATCAATCATCCGACCGTTATCACTTGCGCGATCCCGTGCTTGCCTTTCCTTTGCCGTGCACCTCTCCATTCTGTCTGCGCAGGTCCTTTGCTTCCTTCACGATCTTCATTTGTTTCCGTCACGCACGTGGTGCACCTTCTTTGCTTGCATGCAAGCTTCTTCCTTATGCTCCTTTCCCAGGTCAACAACTTGTTTAAATAATATTAATAATGAATAATTGAAATGAGATATTTAGAAAAGATTTTTTTGTGAACTTGTTGTGTTCGTGGTGCAAAGCCTCATAAATGAACCATGCACAAATTTATTGCTTAAATAGTCTAAAAATAAATAAGTGAATTTGTGTGATTGTGGTGCAAAAAATAATAAATTAATCTTTCATCATTTATTTGAATTGATAATTATTTGTGAATTTCTTATGTTTATGGTGTAAATACTCATAATCAAATCCCACTTGTACATGTCCATGTGGAAAATAATAGCTTAGCACCACTTTACGGTACTTGCCAAGATGGCATTTCTCTTAACATAGATGGTGAAAAACTCAATTTCAAATAATATTAGCAAATCTAACACCATATTAACACCACAAAATAGAAGTGGTGCTAATACTACCACCTTAACACCACAAAATTGAAACGCTGCTAATAACACCACCTTAACACCACAAAAATGTAAGTGGTGTCAATAATACCACATTTACACCACAAAATATAAATGGTGCTAACTTGTGGTGCTAAAAGATGAGTTTTCTTGTTGTGTATATGTAGAAGAATGCGGTGAGATACAAGAGATGCTTGGTGTGGAATATTTTACTTCACGCGACAGAATCAAGAGCATAGCAAGGTTGGGGTAGCTCACAAAGCTCCAAACGCTATGTGTGCAAGAATGCCCCAAGATAAAATAGCTGGCAGTGTGAAACATTTGAATTCTTTGGAGATGTTGATATTTTGGTGTTGGGAGAAGCTAGAGAGCATACAAGGCTCAAACACTGAATATAGCTGGATTCAATGATATACGAGAGATTTCAAGTATGAAGCATGTGACTTCTTTGGAAGAGTTGAATGTTATCACATGGGAAGCTCCAGATTATACCAGGTTTGGAGCAGCTCACGAAGTTCTGATTCCTATATGTTGATGAGATCCAAGAAATCCTAGTTGTACTGGAACATTTGGCTTATTTGGAGACCTTGAATGTTGGGGGATGCCAAACACTTCAAATCATACCAGGATTGGTGCAGCTGACGAAGATCTGAATGCTATGTTTGCAAGATTGCTGCGAGATACAAGATATTCCTATAAGTGTGGAACATTAGACCTCTTTGGAGAAATGTTTTGTTATGAGATGCAAAAATCTCCATAGCATACCAGGGTTGGGGTACCTCACGAAGCTAAAAACACTAAATGTTAGTGGTTGCAGTGAAATATAGGAGCTTCCAGGTGTGGAACATGCAACTTCTTTAGAGACTCTTAGATGCTAGTGAATGCGAGAATTTCAAAGGCATAACAAGATTGGGGCAGCTCACAAAGATGTAAACACTAAATGTTAGTGGATGCCGTAATATAAAAGAGCTTAGTGTGGAACATCTGATTTCTTTGGAGATGTTGGATGGTAGCAAATGCAAGAAACTCCATAGCATAAATCACAAAGCTCTGAAAACTAGATGCTAGTATATGCTTTGAGATACAAGAGCTTCCAGGTGTGGAACATTTGACTTCTTTGGATAAGTTGGTTGTTGCGATATGTAGGAAGCTCCAGAACATACCAATGTTTGGGAAGCTCACAAAGCTTACAGAACTAGATGTTGGTGGATGCAGTGAAATACTAGAGCTTCCAAGAGTAGAACATTTGATTCCATTGATGTCGTTGCGTGTTGGATATTGCAAGAACCTCCAAAGAAGACGAGGGTTGGGGCAGCTTACAAAGATCAGAACACTAGAAGCTAGTGGATGCAGTGGGATACAAGAGTTGTGAACCATAGTTATCTTTATAACATGTGTGAACTTATCTAAGACATCCAAACTCGGTTCCTCTGGGTTGGAAGAGCTATATTTGACGTCAGCTACGAAACCAGTCGCACTCACAACATTGTTCTCTTTTAAAAGAGATAATTGCAAGAATTGTGTGTTACTGTAGTGATGAGAAGAAGAAGGGCACACAACTTTAGATGAACTTCCACACGAATTTATAGAAAAAAAAAATCCTGCAAAACAACATCAAAAGTGAGATCTCACTACATCACAACAATAAGTGGACTGGGTCATCACAATTGAAATCCATGCGCTCTTCTTTAAACTAGAACGCAACCACTCTTACAAAATACAACCACTCAAATAGAAAATCTTGCCCCTTTTTATTCACAAATTGCTTGAACCCACTACTCGTCGAGCTAGGATTTACTTTACGTTAACTCAACCCTTTTTTTTCAATGCTAGATGGATGAATGTGATAGGTACATGGATTTACTGCACATCAAATTACCTCTACTCTTTGTTCCCACGCTACCAGATTGAGAGTTTACTTGGCATGTCATGTGAAATACACATGGGTGATTCCATGAAGATGGGTAACACTTTTTGGCCAAATTTGGCGATGAAAACCTGATTTTTTACTCATGTGCTAGATAGAAGCCCTCAAAACGCATATATGCCATGTGAATTTTGACTTGCAGTAAGAAAACAAATTGTAGAATATTATGTTGGCTTCATAGTGATATTTTAAAAAAAATATTCCGATGTCATTTAATGTGTGAATTTTTGCATTTAATGAACTGTGTGACCTTAAAAATTTGAAGAAGCTAATAAGTGGCTCGTTTCCCCGTAGAGTAATTCAATCTTGCATTAATAATTCTAAAAAAATAAATATATGAGCATGATCTACATAAAATGCAGTGTGATGTGCATATTTTTTTGTTAATTTTTTTCGCATTATACAATTATTTATTATTTTTCGAAAGTGACCACATTCAATTTCAGCATCGTTTTAAACACATATTTGTCCACATAAAGGAATTTTTTCTATTTTTTCAAAAATTGAAAAACCAAAGATACCATTTTGAAGAGGACACGTCGATATGTGATGTGAGCATTTTTAAGAATTTTTTGGCTGTGTATTTTTAACTCTGCGGATTTTTCTTTGAGCTGCTTC
>LPNX010552517.1:4108-20651 GCA_001517045.1 Pseudotsuga menziesii
CTTTGCTGATCATCCATCAAATCATAATATGCACAATGCTTCGCTCGGGACTTTACCATACACATACGGACCAATCTCCATGCTGTGCATCCTACTAGATCTAAACTNAACTAGATCTAAACTTCAAAGTTTGTCATAATGACAATACATCCAGCTTGACCAGAAAAACTAGCTAACAGAAAAGTACTATGTTTGTGATTGAAATGAAAACTAAGGTGTTGGTCGATACTATTGTTATATCAGATAAATATTTTCTTATTGTTCACACATGGGAACTATTGTAATAACCCTGATCTACAAGTAATGGCTTAAGTACTCCATTAAGGTATCAAGCTCTTGTCTCAATACTCTATTTTGTGCATTGGTTGACCCCATATCTAACACCATCCATAAAATATAGATATATTGATGTCTATTTTATCTATTTTGGTTGCCAAAGTCTTCTAACATACTTGGTTCTTATAAAAATCTAACAGATCCAAGAACATTTTGGCATTGATATAGTAGTTTTGAAACATTATCTTAGTTTAGAAACATTATCTTGTTTTGTGTATATTGGGGAAGCATTGTTCTATTTACATATTTAAGAGAATGGCCCCAATACATTCAGTCCATATGGTTATATTGTTATTCATCCTTACATAGATTTTAAAGTGTGGCTTTGTGCTCTTATCTTATATACATTTCGGGTCATTGAAGGCATATGATATAAAGGTTAAGATTCTAAAGTAATCTCTCATTTTTTTCATCAACTGCAAGACTATTTGGTGGTATAAATAGTAATATAAATATTGTTTTTTTATCTTAGATTTGAGGAAGCTACACTCTATATCCTCAATACCTCTTATTCATTGATTCATTCTAGGAATAGTCATTGCAAGTCCTATTAGAAGAGACCATGTGGCTATAGAATGGCCCATCTCATGGAGCAGACAAGGCACGGAATATAATTCTATAGTACAATAAGTGGGAAAGCAAAAAGTGAAACCTGGAACTCTATGAAGTGGGTGAAAGGACATTTAATCCAAGCACAGCAAGTGGTTCATCTTGGGGCATTTTCAAGCTATGTATCATTAACTAGTAGGATAATTTTTGAGAATCAACAACTTTCAAAGTGGGGAGCATGACTTAAATTTTCACTCTTGTGGGATGTATGTTCTATTTCTCTTAATTGAAATGTATAGATTTTGTATTAAAATAAAGTTGTAGATGCACTGTAAAATCAGTTACTACATTTATTCAGGGAGTGTAGTCATGAGAAATTAAAATATATGAAAATTGACAGATGTCTGTCTACAACGAGCATTACCCTTACATTTTTATTCACAAAATTGAATTCCTTACTTCAATATAGCTACCCTAATACTATTATCAAGTAATAATAGATAAAACCTTAATGTTTTAGTGAAAATCTTTCCCACTGTGGTCTTCCACCTGATCCTCTGCTTCGAACACTAGAGTTGTTTCTTCATTTTCCATATCTCCATGTCTCTGTTGGACTGTGTCTTCCTCCATACCCACTTCCTTTGTGGATTTGACTGAGTCTTGATGGGGAGAAGTCTTTGAATTTTAACATTTGGCTAAGTCTAAAAATGCAACAATTTTCTGAATGTGCTCACCTTGTATTGCCACTTTGACTTCCAGCACTGAATTTTGAACCAGTTGAAATTGTAATTGTGAAAATAATATATTGTTGAAATGGGATACTCCTACTTGAAGATCTTCAATCTTGTGCACCATCCTTCTTATTACCATGCAATTTTTTTTTCTATTTTACATGAATTATGACTTATATGCATATGACCATCCATTGTAGCAGAGGTAGTCTCACAACTTTGTGAAGTTAGGAGGGTTTCCACCCAGATCAATGAGGAAATGCAATCTCAAAATATTGGATACCCAAGGACTCAAATGTTCCTAAAAAAATAGAAAAATTGAAAATCAAGTTGGATTACCTTCTCCCATGTCTCAAAATGCCTTAGGTCAACAGGTTGGACCACTACAATGAAGAAGAGCCCAAATTATTTCCAGTATGTTCTAAGCTTTGGTGTTCTCTTCCAGTCTAAACCGCAAAACCTCCTCACATATTTCCTCAAGTATGCATATACATCCACTGCTTCCCCTTAATGCTGAGCTATTTGGATTTCTACAGATCTCTACTCAACTACTAGGATGCAGAGTAGTGTTGACAGAATGAAGAAACACCCCATACAAGCCTGATATATCCCACCTCTACTACGATAACCCATCTCATCACCCATAAATTCAATCTGCTACCCAAGCAAGAGTACATCAGGAAAAAGTTAAACTCCATTTCATGTGGCATGGTGAACTTTGTTAGAAAACAGGACCACAGAGCAACAATAGATATATAGTTAAATCATAAACAAGATGCAAAACACATTAAAACATTACAGAAAGACACAGATATAACGTGGTTCACCCAAATGATGGGCTACATCGACAAATAAATTGTCAGTCCTTTTATTACAGTCAAGAAAGGTAAAGGGATACAACCTGCAGCAAAACCACCGCACTTCCTCTTCATGGTCTCATAGTCTCTCTTCCAATACAAAATAAGACAATACATAGTCCTGTTACAATTCTTTCTTTTATAGGGGAAATACCATGGGAAAATAATACGGTTAACCCAATACAATGGGTCTACAAAACCATTTTCCAACACACATCCCAAAAGAAATTCTCAGGGGCTCTGCCCCCAAACCCCTGTTTCTCGGGGGCGCTACCCCTGAACCCTCATGTCTCAAGGCCGCTACCCCTAAACCCCCTTTTTTGGGGCACTTCCCCGAACCCCAAGGCAAGGGGAATGAGTGTACAGTACACCTAGGGTACAAACACAACTGAATAATATCTCTGGATCTGGAATATTACGCTCGACAACCAACAAAATTGGAAACTTGTCCTGCAATTCAAGGTGCATGCAATTCCTAATGTTTATATTTTCAATATTCTTGGGTGCAAATCAGTGATAAGATCCACATGTTCTTCTAGAAGTCATTCATTCTATAGCATACCCTTATTTTCTATTAAATCCGTGTCCTTGTTTAATGACCAGACTCATCAGAGGATTTGATGGTATTCCCCAAGTCAAAATACTTGCAATTATTTGAATTCTGGGTCTAGAGATCATTCTTGCAAGAGATTAGGGTGCATAGGGATTCAAGTCTCTAATTTTGCAAATGATAATCATCGAGTCTCCATTAGCAATAAGTTTCTAGGCCCAATGGTCTCCTTCCTCTACCGGTGGCCACAACATCCCTGGTAGGGCCCACCTTAGGATTCCTGAGGTGCCTAGGGTGAGCCCGTGGACTGAAAGGAGTTTAGGGCCTAGCCCTAGTATGGGTGCCTTGAAGATAATGCATCCTGATAGGAGAGAGAACAGGGCTGCCCAAAATAACACTCAGCCCAGAAAAGAGAAAAGACAAGCAGCCCGCGAGGAAAGAGAGAGAAAGTGGGCTGCATGGAAAAACTAAGATGTTTAAGTTGAAGATGACTATCAAAAACTTTCTGAAGCTTGAAACCCTAGCTGAGGGTTTATTGGTAGAATATGGATGCCCTGGCTAAGGCAAAACCAATATTCAAAGGAGCGTTAAAAAAAATAGTAGCTTCACCTGTGAGATCAAAACTTGTGTATTATAATGAGAAGACTTGATCTTCTTTTATAGCCTTTGTTCACCTGTAAGTGCGCAAGATTAGGAAAGATAAAAATAATAATATTTTAATAATATTTTTAATATTTTCCTAATTTCACTTTCACTTTTACCAAAAAGGTCCTTTTATTTTTCCTTNCACAAGATTAGGAAAGATAAAAATAATAATATTTTAATAATATTTTTAATATTTTCCTAATTTCACTTTCACTTTTACCAAAAAGGTCCTTTTATTTTTCCTTTGACTTTTATAAGAAGTCCTTATTTATTTTGACTTTCACTTGTGGTCATTTTCCTGTGGTCAAAAAGTCTTTATTTATTTTGACTTTGGCCTTTTTCCAAGTGCCCCTATGGTCCTTTTTTATTTCAAAAGTACATCATAATAAGCCAAGAGAGTTATTAATGCTTTTATCTCACACACTGTGTAACACTTACATCTGGTACTAGGGTAACTTAACCAAGGGTAGCTAATCCTTGGAGAAGCACACTAAGCTCATAGATCAAGGGTGAAAGTGCCACACACATGCCCATATTAATCTTGTTTATTGATCTAGGAACAAAGCATCAATCTCATTAAATACTAATCAACAAATAACTCATGAAATGGTGTAATCGGTCTACAGGAATAGTAACCACTCTGTAATCACATAAAGAATGAATTATTACAATTACAATGTCATGCTACAAGCATATGAATGAGCAATTCGAATACCCAAGGAGGTCATTTGAATTGAATGAGTGAGTCTAGCTTAATTGACTATAATCCCTAGTCCACACTCAGTTGACCACCGATCAAAACCCTAATTTGCTCAATTGAACCCTAACTGAAGCTTGAGTACAATAAATGACTGAGTCTCAACTGAAAGAGATCAGAAACATGTCATAGCAAGCCAAACATCAAGTGCTAGTGCTTCAATGACTTCAATGAACCCTGATAAGGTTAACTGAAGTTGAACTGAACATTAGAATTTGGTGGAGGCGCCCCTGTTGACTCCAGTTCATTAATTAATCATTAAATAATCAATTAAATCATTAATTAATCATTAAATAATGAATTAAATTAAGGGATGTGCCTTCATTGACTTGTTTAACTGATTATAACCACTAGTTAGCAATTGGGTTCATTAATATCACTCAGATCACTCCAAGAGTGCTCCAGTTAGCCTCCCCGAATGTAGGAGAAGGCTAAGTTAGCCTCCTTGACTAAAGGTATGTGTGGGTGTGACTGGATGATGACATTTAATTCTCCACTGATGTCAATTCATGTCAATAATACTTAGGATAGTCATTTAACTAGGCCATTTTGACCAAAAAGTGTGTGTATGGTGGTAAATGTCTCCAATCCCCCCCCACCCCCCTAAGCTATAATCAGGAGGAGTTAGAAAACATAAAGTGCATAAGAATTCTAGGGCCCTGACAAAAAATCCCATAGGTCACCCTGTACAATAAAGCAACTGCTTAATATAACCAAGGAAATGCAGAAAACCTCATGGGAAAAATATCCCCCTTCAAACTAAGCAGTAAATCAAGAATTGGTTCTTCAATGCAGCAGTATCCTGAGACTGTGCATGTGAACCTATGAATACAAACTAAATGAATATGTCTGGAGTAATATTCCACTTTGGAATAAGAACAATGCACTCAACTAAATCGAAAATATAAATAGCTGCACGGTGAAAACTGGACCCATGTAGAGTAGCTGAAATCATTTGAAGAGAAAGCAAAGGTTCTTGAGGATTCAAACCATGTGTGGAACACTCAAGAAACCAATATGTTTCAGCCTTGAACTTCAAACCATGAGTGGTAAAATCAGCCCCAAATCTTAGGAGCAAGTGTCCAAGCGGATTCAGAATGTCTTCCTCTTTACTAGTTCTGTGAGGAGATGAGCATGTGACCAAAGGTAGAGAAGCCCCGGGACTGTGGAGAGTGAATTATTGAGATCCATAACCTGATATAGATTCAGAAATAGCTAATTATTCACAAAATAAAATATCAGCAACCTCATATGAGGAAACTAACACCAAACCCCCAGCAGCAAAATTGAAGAAGAACTGCGGTATTTGATTTTNATAAATAGCTAATTATTCACAAAATAAAATATCAGCAACCTCATATGAGGAAACTAACACCAAACCCCCAGCAGCAAAATTGAAGAAGAACTGCGGTATTTGATTTTTCACATCAAAATTGGTGAGAGAAGCTTCAAGCAGTACTAAAAGCTCTTGGATTTTAAAATTTGAACCAAAAAATATCAGATCAGAAATCAAATCAGATCAAAATAGGTCACATCAAAATTGGTGAGAGCAGCTTCAAGCAGTACTAAAAGCTCTTGGATTTTAAAATTTGAACCAAAAAATATCAGATCAGAAATCAAATCAGATCAAAATAGGTTCACGACAGATCCAAAACTAGGAAATGAAATCAAATCCCCAGCAGGAGTTTTGAAGGAGACTTGCGGTACTTGTTTCTTCACACCGTTGATGAGAACAACTACAAGTAGTACTGAAGGTTTATGAAAATGAAATTTTGAACCAAGCAATATCAGATCAAATCCAAAGAATATAATATCATATCCAATAAGGTTCATATAATATCCAAAATTATGGTCAAACGAGATGGTGGATGCACAGTTGTCTTTTTCTTCAAAATCAAATCCAAAGAATATAATATCACATCCAATAAGGTTCATATAATATCCAAAATTATGGTCAAACGAGATGGTGGATGCACAGTTGTCTTTTTCTTCAAAATTCTGAATTTTGGTGCATGCAATCCTGCAGGTTTTTGCTGGAAGATCTAGATCATGGGGAGAGAATTTTTCACTCTTATAATATGATATTTCTTCCAAAATATCCAATATTTTACATATTTTCACACCAGTAGCAACATTAGAGGGAGAAAAATCAATTTTCTCTTTACTTTCAAAAGCAATTACTGGTAAATCATAGGTGAATGTTTGCATGGAAGTGCAGCAGGATTTTTCTTCAATATCATAGATTTGAATGTCTTATTCTGTTTTATAAATATGAGGATATGATATATCGGAGATCTCATGAACTTCCAGAGCATCAGGAGAAGGAGTCACTACATGGAGACTTTCTTCAATTCGAATCAACTGTGTAGAAGGTTATGCTTCTTCTTCATCTTGAAAANATATCTCATGAACTTCCAGAGCATCAGGAGAAGGAGTCACTACATGGAGACTTTCTTCAATTCGAATCAACTGTGTAGAAGGTTATGCTTCTTCTTCATCTTGAAAAACTTAATCAAAGAAGGTAGAAGCTGAGATTTTTTAGTAAAGAACTCTTGTGGTGCTGTATGTGATCTCCAAAGTGCTATTATGATCCTCATTGTGCTTGCCAAAGGTTCTGTCCAATTTTGTCCAGACTTCCTTTNTTTTGAGTAAAGAACTCTTGTGGTGCTGTATGTGATCTCCAAAGTGCTATTATGATCCTCATTGTGCTTGCCAAAGGTTCTGTCCAATTTTGTCCAGACTTCCTTTNTTTTGAGTAAATAACTCTTGTGGTGCTGTATGTGATCTCCAAAGTGCTATTATGATCCTCATTGTGCTTGCCAAAGGTTCTGTCCAATTTTGTCCAGACTTCCTTTGGGTATTCAGTAGAACCAATAAGGTAGTGCAAGCTAGGAGAAAGGGCCAGACATATTGCTCCAAAATCTCTGTCACTGTCATTTATCCAGTCATTCTCATTCTCATAAGACTCTTTTCCAAGTCCAATAGACACCTCATAGAGACCTCGTCTCTTCAGAGATGCAACAATCTTCAAATTCCATTCTGAATAGCTTGTGAATGGGGTGAGAAGAGGGACTAATGAGTCCATTTGAAGTTGTACCTATTAAAACCTGCAAATCACAAAAAAGGGAAAAATAAGGTTGGACAGCCTGCACATTCTAGGCTTTCATCACACCCAGCATAGTTAATCAAGCAAGCTTGATCAACAAGTTCTTTACTTGGGGTATTGAGTGGTAAGCCTTGGCTCTTGGTGTAGTGCTGAATTTTGGAGCTATTACTCACTTTTCATGGAGAAATCTATCAAAAAACTTGTTTTTGAGAGATAGATATTTGTCACACCATAAGCTCTAATACCATATTAATATTTTCTATTGATCTAGGAACAACGCATCAATCTCATCAAAGATTAATCAACAAATAACTCATGAAATGGTGTAATCGGTCTACAGGAATAGTAGCCACTATGTAATCACATAAGCAATTAATTATTACAATTACAATGCCATGCTACAAGCATGAATGAATGAGAAATTTGAATACCTAATGAGGTCATTCAAATTAAATGAGTAATTCTAGGTTAAATGGCGGTAACCATGGTCCACACATAGTTAACCACTGATCAAAACCCTAATTTGCTCAACTGAACCCTAACTGAAGCCAGAGTGCAATAAATGACTGAGTCTCAACTGAAAGAGATCAAATACATGTCATAGAAATCCAACCATCAAGTGCTAGTGCTTCAATTATTTCAATGAACCTCGATGAGGTTGACTGAATTTGAACTGAACATCAAAAGTTGGTGGAGGCGCCCCTGTTGACTCCAGTTCATTAATTAATCATTAAATAATCAATTAAATCATTAATTAATCATTCAATAATCAATTAATCGAAGAGAGGCACCTTCACTGACTTGTTTAACTAATTGTAACCACCAGTTAGCAATTAGGTGCATTAATATCACTAAGATCACTCCTGGAGTGCTCCAGTTAGCCTCCCCGAATGTAGGAGAAAGCTAAGTTACCATCCTTGACTGAAGGTAGGCGTGGGTGTGACTGGATGATGACATTTAATGCTCCATTGATGTCAATTAATGTTAATAATAATTAGAATATTGGTTTAACTATGCCAATTTGACCAAAAAGTGTGTGTATGGTGGTAAATGTCTCCAACAGCCCAGACCTAGTCTAGGGCTTACAGTGCCTTCATTCTCCAAGAGAATGGCTACTTAAAACTAAGTTGAGTCTACAATTCTAAGACTGGTCTACATCGTGTTCCTAGACCAAATGTCTACTCAAGACAAGATTGAGTCTACCCAGGGTGGAGCTGGGTCTATATCATGGTCCCATAACAGATATCTACCATTCAACAGAATTGTTACTCAACACTGGTTTGAGTCTTCACCATGGTCCCAAACCAGGTGGTCCCATTCTCCTAGGAGAAGGGCTCTCGATGCTGCCTAGAAAAATCAACAAAAGGTAGGTGTGACTAGGCCAAGTGTTGCATTTCCCTCATATGTGTTGATTAGCTACAAATAAGGCACTCTAAGGATTTGGTGCCTCCAATGGTGCAATATATCATCCTAATTGAAAAGTAACATAAAGGGACCAAGGCCCTCTAGGAGTAAACCATCTATATCCCAATGAAGGGGTCAATAACATGTCTTGATGACCCTTTCTCTTAGCGTAACATCAAACCATGATAATATTCCACCTAAAAAGGCCATATTTGTTGATGATCACATTATTCTTATGGGTTATCCCTCAAATGCTAGGGTTCTCATGTTATGTGGCCTCCAACCTCATGTAAACAATGAATAATTCCTCCATAACCATACTTAAACCATATAAAATGATCGATATAAATTTACCATTCCATCTCCTAAATTCACAAGAACAAGTATGTGCACCAAAAGCAATCACAATATCTACCTACCAAGAGACTCACATATCCAAAAGAGATGCATCATAGGATTGTCCAAATCATGCGACCAGTATCGTGTAATAAACTTGGAAGGACACTTCTGAATCACTTGTTGCATGTTGCAACCAAACCATCCACTCACCATCTATGATATTGATACCAGGCTTATGGGTGACTAACTCACTTTGCATCACGCTATCTTCTAAACAACAAACACCAAGCCACACCAAACTACTGAGTTAGTAAGTCGGTAGATGTTCCTAACCGTGGAGGCAACTAGTAGGTCATACCATACAGGTAAAATGCTAGGGAAAATGTATTCATCAATGGTACCCTTGAAGCAATTAAGTATGATATATCTGCTCAGCATATATGATTAGAAACCATTCAATCATAGGAAATGAGAGTGGAGTCTCATACAGCATGAGGACTAACAAGCCACATGCGGGCCCACCAAGTACCCTCATAAGTTGAAAAAATAGATTGAGGTATTGAATATTCTACCACCTTGGAATGGCTTGAAACTTGGCACTAATATTGTTTTTCATATTAGTGATCGAAAAACATGTTCACCCTACCAGAACTAGTCATGAAAAAAATAGATCAAATTTTCATGGTCTAGAAATCAGTGGAGATTCGAACCATGGATAATTCTGAACACTTGGTCCTTGAAACTATAATCATCTTATCAACCAGATCACTTTCTAAAAATAACAATGTCTTAAAATAGAAATTTCCCAAAATAGCATGTTCTCAGATCGGCCTCAAATCTGAAGCACATGCACATCTTCATAAAGGGTATCCAAAAATACAGTCATATTTTGAAAATAATGACTTCAAAGAAACACAAAAAATCAGGATTGCATATCTTGAAATCAAGAAACTGCAAGAAACACCACTTTGACCATATCCTTTAGGAGTGTTCACCCCCCATACTTGTTCTTAATGCTGCATTGAGTCTTCAAGTGTGGGGCAACCTGCAGCTACTAGAAGTCATTTCATTTGCTACCTGTGATGTGGCATATAAATTTTATCTATAAATAAGATACTCACTTTAGAACTTGTCCAGTTATCAACCTTCATATAACAAAAATTTGCAACTGTGTGTTGAGTTTGAAAAGGATAGTGTGGGGCAATCTGCAACTACTAGAAGTCAAATCATCTTCTACCTGTGATGTGGGATATAAATTTATCTATAAATAAGATACTTGCTTCAGAACCTGTACCGTTATCAACCTTTGGATAAATAAAACTTGTAATTGTGTGTTGAGTTTGAAAAGGAATGTATGAACCATTGATGCCAACTGATGGACCAACCAACCAATCCATGCAACAATGTACCCATGAACAAACTTAAAAACTCTGATAAACACTCCACTTGGATTTTGGAGAAATCTAATCTGGGTGTAAAAAATCCCTATTGTGTTTGCAAAACATTGTTTGTAATTTTGTGCATCTTGGATCTTGAAATGATAGATGTGTATTAGGGTAATTTTATGTAGCAACCATTGATGATATCGATTTTACTCCCTTCCAAATTTGAGAAGTATTAGTTCAAGTACAGATCAAATCAAAACATTTGAAGAGAGCGTAGTTAACTTAACGCTTCATAACATTTTATGTAGGTAAGGGTTAGTCAATTGATTTCCATTTTTAACTAGACTTGCAAGTTCTTTATACTCGTTCCATCGATTCACATTCTAGTAGGAATCACTCCAATACAGCTAGAAAGGTAGGGTACAATCTGCTACAGAATAGCCAAAATGAGGTTTCAAGCAAACTATGTTGAGTTAGACTGGTCCTACATGGGATTGCCTTGATCAGGGTTTTAAGAGGAGTCGAGTCATGATTGTATTTCTTCATTTCTTGGTTGTAACTTGTCATTATTAAGAAACACTTCTGGAATTGGATAATACAAGGTCTATGATTGTTTTAATGGGTTTCAAGGTTTTCCAGATGATATCATAGTAAATGTTTTTATAGTTGTTTTATGCAACTAAGTTACACGTGGCTTTGTCTTTGAGTTACAGATGGTTGAGTATTTTCATGGCTGGTTTTATTTTGAAACTAAAAGTAAAACCCTAATGTAGAATTTATTCTTCTTTTTGTTCTTCGATAATCTCATCTAATTAAGATGTTATCTATTGTAAGAAAATAAATTGACATGTTTGTATGAGTTTGGTTTAGCTAGCATTGTACTGTATCAACTTTTTTTATTATGCTTTTCTCTTAGAGTGTGTTAACAACTCTACCTAGCAGAGGGTCAAGGAGACCATGGTAAAGAGGAATTAATAGTCGTTTGAAAAACTATGGTTAAACATTATGGTATAAAAGTATAACAAAGGGTGAGTAAGCGATGATCTATCATATAATCCAATGACGTAGAGCAAAGAAAAGGAGATCTACGGTTTGTAATGTATCCACTTTATGAAGATGTGAGAAATATAATGACATATTGAGTGTCCAATGAGATATGAAGATCAACGGTCCTAGATCTATCTTGATGAAATATACAGTCATCAAGAACTCTGCCTCATAGACTTGCACGATTGATAAAACGGAGAAGCTCAGCGGAATAGGGTACATGTAGCCTCATCTGACGGTTAGAAAATAAAGGAAAAATATATCGACAGTCGTTGATGGATCTGGAGTGAAGAGTTACATGGTGGTTGGAGACAAAAGGTGGTATCAGAATGGAAACCACAGTACACGCGGCAAATTGTGGTGCATTCCATGGGAAAAAGTGGTTTGGAAAAAACCGTCGAAAAGGGGCTCCAGAGTGGGGTCCTATATAAATAAAGTTGACTTGTTGAAAAGGTATTTTTTATTTTGCTACAGATTAATGAAGGACCCGCATGCCCGCCACCCTCTAACAGTCAATCTCTAATACATGTGGGCACAGTAACAGGTAAGTCCCAAACGCCCGAAATTCATCCAGCGTATTACCGTTGTTATCTGAATTATGGACAAAGGAAAAGATTTGCAAGGGTTTAGTTGTATTTTGGATGATAGAGAGGAATACCTGGTCGACTAGGACAGAGGAATATGTGACCCTTTCTTGTCTATGGGAAGTGTATCAGTTAGCAAAGAGAGATTATGGCATTACGATTCACAGGGTAATGATGTTCTAAATGCCTGTAAATCATTTTTATATCATTTTGTTGTTGAACAAACCCTGCATTTTTGCTGAATTTTCCGAGTAGTGTTCATTCAATTACTATTCTTCTCAGAGAGTTATTATAAGTCAGTCTTCCTCTAGAATACTACGTAAAATCGAAGCAAAGGCCATCCGCGAAAACCTGAATTTTCCCGCCAATTATCCCGATAGTCGTGAATCTATCAATGAGTCCATTTTAGCTGAAATATATAGCTAGAATACTACGTAAAATCGACGCAAAGGCCATCCGCGAAAACCTGAATTTTCCCGCCAATTATCCCGATAGTCGTGAATCTATCAATGAGTCCATTTTAGCTGAAATATATAGAAATTGTGAAACTGAGGTTTGTTGCAAATTTTTGTCTAGCATTTTGAACGAGGTTCAGTCATTAGAGGGGATTTTTCTGCCATATCATGTCCACATTTTCAGAAATGAAGTTCAATTAGTCATGTCCTTAGTCTGTCAAGTCTTGGGTCTGGATGATGATTGTCATGTCAATGAAGTCATCTTGGGTTTTTTATTAAAAATGAGTTCAATGAGTGCTGAGTCTCATTCAGTTCATGTCTTCAATCTTGATGAGTATCTCACTGAAATGATACATATCCAATTGAGTGAATTTCCAAAGGTCATATTTTTTAAGTTTCAAACTTATTTGCTGAACATGTTATTATGTTCAAATGTCACTGAATTGCAATTCTTAAGTACCATCTTCTCTTCTGATTTGCCCAAGCAAATCAACATGTTCGAGTTTACCAATTCTATCATGTTAGAAATATACAAGATGATGTTTGACGAATTGTTGCCCCGAGTATTGGAGGATATGAAAAGCATGATGCAATCCTCACCTAAGGATAGGATCAGAGACTGGTTTTTGTACAAGGATTTCACTTTTTTAGAATATATGGTTTTACTGGAGATCCCTATAGGTTACCTTCTTTTCTTACTCCCATAATTTTTGCATTGGAGTATATGAGGTAGAGGGTGCACACAGAAGAAGAACACTTTGGAGATTTTAATAAATCTTATAATATCAAATTCGCTCTCAAAGTTGGTCGTTTTATTTTTTAAAATAAAGGTGCTCTGGTGTTTATAGAAAAATTGTTGGAAAGTATGGAGTTTCAGAGGGAGCAAAGGGTAAATTATGATCCCTATCATATAATTTTCCTAAGAAAACAGGCAAACAAAAATAAGCCATTTGACCACCAAGTTGTTGAAGGTCTGGAGGAAGCTACCAATTTGTTTCACTTTATGGAAGTTCCAGGATCTAATGAAAATACAAGCAATAAAGGGGTTGCAGTATCTCAAGTGATAGATGATTCTATTATTTTGATTAAAAGAAGTATTTCTGAAGTAGAGAGTATGGAAATAGCTGAGGATGCTTCACATAAAAAGGTCAAATTCTTTCAAGATGATAAAGCCTTAAGTGAAGTTATTTCAGATGATTTAAAAAGAGTTGTTTTAGTCCCTACAAAATCTGTACAGGTGAGTCGGTTTTCTTTTAAAGGTGTAGATAATTCTGAATCAGGCCCAATTTTCAAGTCCAAAGAAGAGCTCATGACCATTTATGTAGAGAAACAAAAGCAGTCCCTAGAAGAAATAAGGAATCAACTCCCACGGGTGAGGAGTTTAAATAATCCAAAAACTTCCTTGGTTTATAGCAGGGACATAGAAATAAATACTTTTAAATTGGCCATGGTAAGTGATAAGAAGATGGCAGAAATGGAAGTAATATTGGACAAGATAAGTGTACCAGATAAAATACAGCTACACAAGCAAATGAGAGACATTATTTATTCAGATTTGTTGCAGGCTATGGTGAGAGTTAATAAGTTACAAATTTTTGTAGACAAGTTGGAAGTTCAGTTGAAACATGAGAGAGTCGAGAATAAAGATAGTTCCATTCAAATAAAAAATATGCAAGAAGACATCATGAGCTCAGGAAATGAGAAAGGTAACACCCAGGCAATAAAAAAACATCTAGAAGAAAAGGACAATGCCCTCCAGGTATTGAAGAAAAGGTTGAACATCCCAAGCACAGAACATGTTCAATCATCGGAATTATTAACATTACAAGAGGATAAGGACAAGATTCATCAAGACATGATGGAATATAAAGGTAAGGTCATGAAATTACTATAAGAAAGAGACGTGTGGCAAGCAGAACGGAATGACTTACTAGCACAAATCTCATTGTTGAAAAGGGATCAAAATGAAGAAAAAGAAATCATGGAGGAACTAATGTGTCAGACTCCCACTGATGAGGACTTATCTATTGTGAATATTGAAAAACCTTTGAATGATTTTTTTGCAGATGACCTACTAGTGCCCATGTCCCATGTTAGTCTGAAAGATGAAGAGATAAAGGAATTGAAAGAGGAAAATGAAAAAGTCAAATCTGAACTAGCCAAAGTGACGGAGAATAAGAATAAAATATTGCAAAATTAAAGTCAGCTACAGAAGAAATTTAATGAATTGAAGGAAAGAAACATAGGGAAGGGTCCTCTCCAGGGAGAAAAGCACATTATTTGGGATACATTATCCGTAGAAATTACTAAGTTTAGGCATTGTTTAAACTTCATTGATGATCAAAGCATATTGATCAATTTGTCCAATCAAAGACTGAAGTTAGTAAATGAAACTATGGAGAGGAAACCCCTTGGTACAACTCAAAATGCATTAAATTTCTTAAATTCATTAACATACCAAAAACTGCATGATATAGGAGTGAAGCACAGAGTAGCAATGGTGCTGTCAGGAAAAAGGTTTATTCATAAGCACCATCTGATGAAGACAGTACAGGACAAAGTTGATGAAATGGTCTCATAGGTTAATGATTTCAAACAGGCTTTCAAAGAACTATTTGAAGACGGCCTTCCTTCCTTTTGGGACGAGGAAGGACGAATGTTTTCTCAAGAGCATTATCACAGCCTATTGGTATGAAGTCGTATGGACCATTCTAAATTTGACGATTTGGAAAAGGGGCTGACGGGGAAAGTCATCGTGGATAAGCTGACCGAAGACTTTGAAATATTGCAAAAATTCCTAATCATCAAGGGAGGTTTTCCTAAAGTGTCTTATGAAGCATACATGGAGTTGGAGGTGTCCATTCGATAAATGGTTGAATATGATATTCCAAGTGTGGAGGAATGGAGAGCCATAGAAATATTCGGAAAAACAAAAGATATCCTTCATTCATGAAGACAGGTGTTGTGCGTTGAGGAGCTGCTTGGATGAGCCTTGTTACCAAGCTGATTTTAATTTAATGATCTGTTAGGATCGAAGATAGTAGTTTATTCCTAGGAGTTAGGAATATAGTTACAAGACTTTGATTAAGCTGTTTATTCAATTATAAATCTTCTTGGAAGATGAATCATTTTATTGTATATAAGTGCATTTATTTTTTGAGATGGGGGTTGGAACCCATCCTGTTGTTGAATGTTTTGGAAGACATATATTTTTGAAGAGCAAAATTGAATGCGAATGAATTATCAGAGATTCCTGGGCCATTTACATTACAGTTTGTGCTTCTTTTCCCTTGTGATTGTTTTTTCCAGTGTTACACTCCATTCTGTTTCCTTCATATTTGAAACATAGCGTTGAATAGTTAGAATTCATACTAGTTATGCTTTGATCATCATTTCAAATATTTTATAAACATTTCTGCTAAAGTTAATATAGAACTCATCTTATGATGCTCTGTATTGATGGACTGTTCTTTATTTCTTCTGTTTCACATGAACTAAATGAACGACTATGATTGAATGGTTACCTTGCCTTTGATAAACTCTTGTGCATCTGATTTTGTAATATTCTATGCATATGTGACCCCATTGCCTAATGGTTATGTGTATTGTTTCAACCATCTATACAATCTTTGAGTGTTGATATATATCTGGCCGTGTTAAATCTGTATTTGAGAGATCCCTCTCTGGAAAGAAAAGCCCGTTTCTTTCTAAAAGTGGTTTTGTTGTTACCTTTGGGCTTTACCTTTGCAACCTGGGTACATTCTAAGTGTTAACAAATTGGCGCCATTGTCGGGGAAC
>LPNX010552539.1:16456-40272 GCA_001517045.1 Pseudotsuga menziesii
TATTTTGTATTCCATATATAAAACCTTCTTCTATAATTGTTTAATTTCGATTGAATTAAAACCATGGAGGAAGAATTGCGAAACGAATTTCTTTGCAATTTCCTATCAAGCTAAGCGAAATTGCTTGGAAATTTCTAGGGAGCAAGCTTAATAACTTGGACTGAATCAAAACCATTGTTTTAAATATGGAAGAAGGGTTTTAATGCGGAAAGAAACGACAATCAATGAAGCATGAAATTAAACCTGGTGGACAAATCAAACCCTTGATTTCAGTAGCACAAACCCAGCAGAATTTGTTCCCACAAACTGTTCATAACTCGATGATGAAACTGTTAACCAAAAACTTAGTGGCTTCTAACCCAAATATAATTGATTTCCTCACTAAACTGGTGTGGATTTCTCAAATACAATAATAAATAACAAGCACCCCAGGGTGCATACTCACACAAAACGTTTCGAGAATTGGATATGTACTCACCTGAGTTTCGAGAAGAACCGAAGAAACGCGGTTATGATGGAAATGTAAAACCTAAAATTTTGCTTTTTGCTTTGATGGGATGGAATACAAACCGTTCAGATAATAAAAAGAGTCCCAGCAGGGATCCATTTGGATGGGTTCCTTTTGATCTAATCCACCCAGTTTAAGTTTAAGTATACCATACCAAACAACATCCTATGCCGGAACAGTAGCACTGCTCTACGCTTTTGTAGGCAGTTGATTCTATTATTTGCTGTTGCAGCTGCTACCACCATCAGATGAAAACAAGAAAGGTATTACTATTAATAATCAGCATGTTCAATCCAAATCAGAATGCGGACGTTCCATGTATCAATCCAGGCAATCCAAATCAGAACGTGGGCGTTCAATATATCTCTATAGGAAAGTAAAAATATTTTATTAAATTTATGATTTCTTCACTCCAGTGTGATAGGGATGTACTAGTGGACACTTACATATATCTTCAAAGTATATATTATAAAATTGTTTTAATAGTTTGTGATGGCCATCATGTAGTTTTCTGCATTTTGCAGAGAGCAATGGTGCTGAAACGCAAACAGAAACACCTCCAACACCACGAGGTATGAGGAATATTCCGACACCAACTCGACGGTGTGAGACAGCGGTATTCGCCGAAAATCCATTTTCCTGTGACATATTTGTTGGAGACGGGATGCTACGTTATTTTCCTGGGTCGGCCAGCAAAAATCCATTTCCAAGGAATGGGAAGCATCTAATGCCTAGCACACCTCCACGCCCCACAACAGTAGCCCACATGCATGTTCCCCCAACTCCTGTTAAGGCTTGACAAAAAGGTCTTGCAGCACCTACCAGCAAAGCCCGTCACCCATAGCGCCCAATAATAATAGCCAGCCACCCTTCAATGAGGAACATGCTTATTGCAATTTACATGCTTGTCATGGCTATGGGTGTGCTTGTCCATAAAACTCCTCATTAAATCATTGTTATCATTAGTTTGGGTTCGGTTGAGCAATAAACCAGAGGATTTCAGAACTTTGTTTATCTTTTGTGACTAAGTGAGTCTGAACCTATATGCTCTTCTATTTAAAATAATTATTTTTTATATATTTTTCTATTTAAAATATTAATTTTTTCTATTTAAAATAATTATTTTCTTTAGTTATAAATGACCTAAATGTTACCTATATACTCTTATATTTAAAATAAATAATTATTATTTTCATAAATAATTTAAAGGTTACGTGTGAAGAATCTCGAATCAGATGCAATTGGAGCTCTCTAATTTGTTTGCTTCCAAATTATCTATGGTCTGAAATTAGAGGTTTATATAGGGTCAATATCATTTTTTTTTTCAAAATTATAAGTTTCTGGAGTGATTTCAGAACTAATAAAGGACTGGAAAAAATGAATCTATAAAATAAGTTTATGAATTTACTCCAATCAGACTGTTATAATATCGCAACCATATCTAGAGTCCGCCATCCTACCCTACAAACATAATGTGAAACGAAATTTCAATTGTATAAGCTTAATTATAAATAAACATAATGTAAAAGTAGCAAAAGGAAGAACAACTGAACTTAGATTTCCCAATATTCGGCTAAATGTCCCTTGACTTCAGTTTTTCCACCACAAGATACCTTCCCTGGCACAGATTCGTCAAATATTTATGTCAACTAACCCGATTATACCAGCGAAAGTCTCTACTATTCCACCAGAAATAGTAGAGCCCTCTGTTTTTCCAATCGCCAACATAGTCTTGCATGCATATTTCCATTTACTTCATCACCTTCTCAACAAAAAGATCCCTACAACAACAATGTCAAAGATCTGTCCCCATTTTCTTGCAATATACAAACCCCCGACGTCCTAGAGTCGTTCGAGTTTTTTCTTAACAACAGTGAGAGAGTGCCAAGGGATCCCAAGATGTATTTTCATGATGGCTATGATTCCAGCTACGGATACTGTGAAAATCTCATTACAGCTCAAGCGAATACCCTTTTCTATGACATACCGTTCGGGGACCTCTAAAACCTTAAATCTCCAAACACCATAATCCAACAACTTAGCAAACACTGTCAGCACAGTCTTTCTGTAAAAAAAAAAAAGACTCCTTAATTTCCTTGATTAATATGAAGTTGTGTTAAACAACCGTTGGTTACGGTTACTTTCATACAATCTATCTGAAATTGAATGCGTAATCCACTTGAGAATGTAGGAGTGTGCTATGTAACGTTTTGGTTTGATGAAAATCTCAACAGATTTCGTTCTGGAGTAGCAAAAACTTAAGTAGCATTTCATTGTAGGTTAGCTTAGATAGGATTGTTTTGCACAGGCTGATTAGGGTTTTCTACTAAGCATAGAAAAAAAAAATTAACTTTAGCATGATACTTTAAGAAGTCTACATAACTATATATTGCCAAAAGAAATCCAGCATAACATCCAAAATCAGTAGGAAATGATATATATTCCACGGGTGTATATCAGTCGAGGTTAAGAGGTGCGTAGGATCAAACTATTAAAAGGATCTGGCATAAACTTGATTTTTTCCCTATAATGGAGTGACTGCACAGTGCAAACCCTAGGGTCATTAACAAATGAAATAACAGTAAGTTTTTAAGAACTTTAAATTACGAGGGTCTAGAAGAGCTCCTAAGTGAATCTGGCAGCCGGCACGGGCGCCTGCATCTTGAAATTAGTTCTGGCGGTTTCCATTCCCGAATGCAATGCTCCGTAACATATTTGCACTCCACGGAAAGCAGAGCCATGATAATACTGCATAGTGTTTAAATCCGCCAGTGCTTCTAAACCAAAACCGCTTTCTTCACCAACACTTCGGCTGTTGTTGCTGCATCTATAGATACCACCATTAAGTAGCTAAGCAATTTCCAATCTCCGTGGTTTTCGATCCAGTCGACTTCAAGTTCAACTTCAAGCACAATCATTGTTTTTCTTAGAAAGCCACATTTTGAAACTGGTAAGAGTGAGCCGAATTCTTGATGAGAAGTGTACCTGCATCATCATTGCGGGCGAGGAGCAGATTCAAACGCTTGGTGTAGAGGAAAGAAATTGTCGCTGCATAGTATTTATTTTAAAAAAATAAGAACATAGACAATTAAAGCCTAGCAGCTAATGAAGCTGCTTTTAAGCAAATAAGCTATGCTCCATAGGTCATCAAGATGTCAAGACCTTTAGGGTTTCGAGTTCTTTATTTCTTTAAAAAATTTTAAAGTGTCCAGGGTTGGCATGGAATAGCATATTCGGCAGCAAATTGGAAGAAACGTGTGTTTTGTTCATCGTAAGGCTCCATCCTAAGGGAATCGATCCTAAGGCTGTTTCAAGAAAGAAAACAAAATATTCTTCATTGACGCAAACACAATGATGCATATTTATTCCTGCACTTCGTCTGCATTTCATTTCAGAACTCTAGCAGATTATCACTTTTATTCCTATCAGCAAATCTACAGACGCAGCAGCAGCAATGGCAGACTGGACTGTGCAAATTTGAGGCTTTTGGAAAAAATATTTTGTGAAGGAAGCTCCAACTCTTGGATTGATAGTGATGAGACATGTGGCACTATGCACCTAACTTGATCAACGATGGATATTATCTGAATAGTTTGACGAAAATATCTACGGATGAAAAAATATAAAAACATTAAATTAGGAGAGTAGTTTCCACTTGTTGAAACGCGGTTATGATGGAAATGTAAAACCTAAAATTTTGCTTTTTGCTTTGGTGGGATGGAATAAAAACCATTCAGAGAATACAAAGAGTCCCAGTAGGGATCCGTTTGGATGGGTTCCTTTTGAACTGATCCACCCAGTTTAAGTTTAAGTATACCATACCAAACAATATCCTATGCCGCAACAGCAGCACTGCTCTACTCTTTTGCAGGTAGTTGATTCTATTATTTGCTATTGCAGCTGCTACCAACATCAGACGAAAACAAGAAAGGTATTACTGTTAATAATCAGCATGTTCAATCCAAATCAGAATGCGGGCATTCTATGTATCAATCCAGGAAATACAAATCAGAACGTGGGCATTCAATATATCTCTATAGGCAAGTAAAATTATTTTATTAAATTTATGATTTCTTCAGTCCAGTGTGATAGGGTTGTACCAGTGGAGACATACATATATCTTCAAAGTATATATTATAAAATTGTTTTAATAGTTTGTGCTGGCCATCATGTCGTTTTTTGCATTTTGCAAAGAGCAATGGTGCTGAAACGCAAACAGAAACACCTGCTCCAACACCACGAGGTCTAAGGAATATTCTTCCAGCAACTCCACGGCGTGAGACACCGGTATTCGCCGGAACTCCACTTTCCCACGACAGATTTGTTGGAGATGGGACGCTACACCATTTTCCTGGGTCGACCGGTAAAACTCCATTTCTAGGGAATGGGAAGCAGCTAATGGCCAGCACACCTCCACGCCATAAAACAGCAGCCCACACGCATGTTCCCCCAACTCCTCTTAAGGCTCAACAAAAAGGTGTTGCTACACCTACCAACAAATCTCGTCACCCATAGTTCCCAATAATAACAGCCAGCCACCCTTCAGTGAGGAACATGCTTATTGCAATTTACGTGCTTTTCATGGCTATGGCTGTGCGTGTCCATAAAACTCCTCCTTAAATCATTGTTATCATTATTTTGGGTTCGACTGCGCAATAAATCAGAGGATTTCAGAACTTTGTTAATCTTTTGTGACTAAGCGAGTCTGAACCAATATGCTCTTCCATTTAAAATAATTAATTTTTTTATATTTTTCTATATAAAATATTATTTTCTTCTATTTAAAATAATTATTTTCTTTAGTTATGAATGACCTAAATGTTACCTATAAACTCTTATATTTAAAATAAATAATTATCATTTTCATAAATAATTTAAATGTTACCTGTGAAGAATCAGGAATCACATGCAATTGGAGCTCTCTAATTTGTTTGCTTCCAAATTATCTATCGTCTGAAATTAGAGGTTTATACACGGTCAATATCATTTTTTTTTCAAAATTATAAGTTTCTGGAGTGATTTCAGAACTAATAAAGGGCTGCAAAAAATGAATCTATAAAATAAGTTTATGAATTGACTCCAATCAAACTGTTATAATATGCGCAACCATATCTAGATTCCACCATCCTGCCCTACAAACATAATGTGAAATGAAATTTCAATTGTATAAGCTTAATTATAAATAAACATAATGTAAAAGTAGCAAAAGGAAGAATAACTGAACTTAGATTTCACAATATTGTCTATATGTCCCTTGACTTCGGTTTTTCCACCACAAGATACCTTCCCTAGCACAGATTCGTCAAATATTTATGTCAACTAACCCGATTATACCAGCGAAAGTCTCTACTATTCAGCTAGAAATAGTAGAGCCTTCTGTTTTTCCAATCGCCAACAAATTTTTGCATGCAGATTTCCGTTTACTTCGTCGCCTTCTTAACAAAAAGATCCCTACAACAACAATGTCAAGGCTATGTCCCCGTTTTCTTTCAATATACAAACACCCAACATCCTAGAGCCATTCGAGTTTTTTCTTAACAGCACTGAGAGAGTGTCGAGGCGTCCCAAGTTGTATTTTCGTCACGGCTATGTTTCCAGCTACACATACTGTGAAAATCTTGTTACAGCTCAAGCGAATACCCTCCTCCATGACATACCGTTCCGGGCCCTCTAAAACCCTAAAGCTCCAAACACCATAATCCAACAGATTAGTAAACACTGTCAGCACAATCTTTCTTTAGAAAAAAAAATGACTGCTTAATTTCGTTGATTAATATGAAGTTGTGTCAAACAGCCATTGGTTACGGTTACTTTCATACAATCTATCTGAAATTGAATGCCCAATCCACTTGACAATCTAGGAGCGTGCTATGTCACATTTTGGCTTGATGAAAATCTCAAGAGATTGCGCTCTGGAGCAGCAAAAACTTAAGTAGCATTTCATTGTAGGTTAGCTTAGATAGGGTTGTATTGCACAGGCTGATTAGGAGTTTCTACTAAGCATAGAAAAAAAAATTAACTTTAGCATGATACTTTAAGAAGTCTACATAACCATATCTTGCCAAAAGAAATCCAGCATAACATCCAAAATCAGTAGGAAATGATATATATTAAACGGGTGTATATCAGTCGGGGTTAAGAGGTGCGTAGGATCAAACTATTAAAAGGCTCTGGCATAAACTTGATTTTTTCCCTATTAAAAGGCTGTGGCATAAACTTAATTTTTTCCCTATAATGGAGTGACTTCACAGTGCAAACCCTGGGGTCATTAACAAATGAAATAACAGTAAGTTTTTAAGAACTTTAAATTACCAGGGTCCAACAGAGCTCCTAAGTGAATCTAGCAGCCTGCAACACAATGACGCAAAAACAATGACACATATTTCTTCCTGCACTTCATGTGCATTTCATTTCAGAACTATAGCAGATTATCACTTTTATTCCTATCAGCAAATCCACAGACGCAGCAGCAGTAATGGCAGACTGGACTATGCAAATTTGAGAGTTTTGGAAAAAATATTTTGTGAAGGAAGCTCCATCTATTGGATTGATAGTGAGGAGACATGTGGCACTGCGCACCTAACGTTATCAACGATGGAGATTATCCGAATAGTTGGACGAAAATATCTACTGATGAAAAAATATAAAAACATTAAATTCGGAGAGTAGTTTCCACTTGTTGAAACGCGGTTATGATGGAAATGTAAAACCTAAAATTTTGCTTCTTGCTTTGATGGGATGAAATACAAACCATTCAGAGAATACAAAGAGTCCCAGTAGGGATCCATTTCGATGGGTTCCTTTTGAACTGATCCACCCAGTTTAAGTTTAAGTATACCATACCAAACAACATCCTATGCTGCAACAGCAGGACTGCTCTACTCTTTTGCAGGCAGTTGATTCTATTATTTGTTGTTGCAGCTGCTAAAACCATCAAAGGAAAACAAGAAAGGTATTACTATTAATAATCAGCATGTTCAATCCAAATCAGAATGCGGGCGTTCCATGTATCAATCCAGGCAATCCAAATCAGAACCTGGGCGTTCAATATATCTGTATAGGCAAGTAAAATTATTTTATTAAATTTATGATTTCTTCACTCTAGTGTGATAGGGTTGTACCAGTCGACACTTACATATATCTTCAAAGTATATATTATAAAATTGTTTTAATAGTTTGTTCTAGCCATCATGTAGTTTTCTGTTTTTTGCAGAGATCAATGGTGCCGAAACGCAAACAGAAACAACTCTTCCAACACCACGAGGTCTTAGGAATATTCTGCCACCAACTCCACGGGACGCTACACCATTTTCCTAGGTCAGCTGGCAAAACTCCATTTCCAAGGAATGGGAAGCAGGTAATGCCCAGCACACCTCCACGTCCGACAATAGAAGCCCACATGCCTGTTCCCACAACTCATGTTAAGGCTCAACAAAAAGGTGTTGCAGCAAGCCCGTCACCCATAGCGCCCAATAATAACGGCCAACCACCCTTTAGTGAGGAACATGCTTATTGCAATTTACGTGCTTGTCATGGCTATTGCTGTGCTTGTCCATAAAACTCCTCGTTAAATCATTGTTATCATTAGTTTGGGTTCGGCTGAGCAATAAATCGGAGGATTTCAAAACTTTGTTAATCTTTTGTGACTAAGTGAGTCTGAACCTATATGCTCTTCTATTTAAAATAATTATTTTTTATATGTTTTCTATTTAAAATATTAATTTTTTCTATTTAAAATAATTATTTTCTTTAGTTAAGAATGACCTAAATCTTACCTATATACTCTTATATTTAAAATCAATAATTATTATTTTCATAGATAATTTAAATGTTACCTGTGAAGAATCGGGAATCACATGCAATTGGAGATCTCTAATTTGTTTGCTTCCAAATTATCTATGGTCTTAAATTAGAGGTTTATACACGGTCAATATCATTTTTTTTCCAAAATTATAAGTTTCTGGAGTGATTTCAGAACTAATTAAGGACTGGAGAAAATGAATCTATAAAATAAGTTTATGAATTGACTCCAATCAGACTGTTATAACATGCGCAACCATATCTAGAGTCCACCATCCTACCCTACAAACATAATGTTAAACGAAATTTCAATTGTATAAGCTTAATTATAAATAAACATAATGTAAAAGTAGCAAAAGGAAGAACAATTGAACTTAGATTTCCCAATATTCGGCTAAATTTCCGTTGCATTTAGTTTTTCCACCACAAGATACCTTCCATTGCATGGACTCATCAAATATTTATGTCAACTAACCCGATTATACCAGCGAAAGTCTCTACTATTCCACCAGAAACAGTAGAGCCCTCTGTGTTTCCAATCGCCACCACAATCTTGCATGCAGATTTCCGTTTACTTCGTCGCCTTCTCAACAAAAATATCCCTACAACAACAATGTCGAGGCTCTGTCCCTGTTTTCCTGCAATATACAAACACCCGACGTCCTAGAGTCGTTCGAGTTTTTTCTTAACAGTAGTGAGAGAGTGCTGAGGCATCCCAAGCTGTATTTTCATCATCGCTATGTTTCCAGCTACGCATACTACGAAAATCTCCTTACAGCTCAAGCGAATACCCTCCTCCATGACATATCGTTCCGGGCCCTCTAAAACCCTAAAGCTCCCAACACCATAATCCAATAGCTTGGCAAACACTGTCAGCATAGTCTTTCTTTAGAAAAAAAAGACTGCTTAATTTCGTTGATTAATATGAAGTTGTGTCAAACAGCCGTTGGTTACGGTTACTTTCATACAATCTATCTGAAATTGAATGCGTAATCCACTTGAGAATGTAAGAGTGTGCTATGTCACGTTTTGGCTTGATGAAAATCTCAACAAATTGTGTTCTGGAGTAGCAAAGACATAAGTAGCATTTCATTGTAGGTTAGGTTAGATAGGGTTGGTTTGCACACGCTGATTAGGGGTTTCTACTAAGCATAGAAAAAAAAATTAACTTTAGCATGATACTTTAAGAATTCTACATAACCATATCTTGCCAAAAGAAATCTGGCATAACATCCAAAATCAGTAGGAAATGATATATATTCCACAGGTGTATATCAGTTGGGGTTAAGAGGTGCGTAGGATCAAAGTATTAAAAGGCTCTGGCATAAACTTGATTTTTTCCCTATTAAAAGGCTTTGCCATAAACTTGATTTTTTCCCTATAATGGAATGACTGCACAGTGCAAACCCTGGGGTCATTAACAAATGAAATAACAGTAAGTTTTTAATAAGTTTAAATTACTGGGGTCCAGCAGAGCTCCTAGGTGAATCTGGCAGCCAGCACGGGCGCCTGCAACTTGAAATTACTCTCGGCGGTTTCCATTCCCGAATGCAATCCTCCATAACATATTTACACTGCACAGGAAAGCAGAGCCATGATAATACTGCACGGTGTTTAAATCCGTAGGTGCTTCTAAACCAAAACCGCTTTCTTCACCAACACTTTGGCTGCTATTGCTGCATCTGAAGATACCACCATTAAGTAGCTAACCGATTTCCAATCTTCGTGGTTGTCGATCCAGTCAACTTCAAGTACAAGTTGAAGCACAATCAATGTTTTTTCGAGAAAGCCACATTTTCAAACTTGTAAGAGTAAGCCGAATTCTTGATGAAAAGTGTACCCGCATCATCATTGCAGGCGAGGAGCAGATTTGAACACTTGGTGTCGATGAAAGAAATTGTCGCTGCTACGGTGACTGAAAGAAATTGTCGCTGCACAGGCTTTCTTTTTAAAAAATAAGAACATACACAATTAAAGCCTAGCAGCTAATGAATCTGCTTTTAAGCAAAAAATCTATGCTCCGTAGGTCATCAAGATCTCAAGACCGTCAGGGTTTGGAGTTCTTTATTTCTTCACAATTTTTTAAAGCGTCCACGGTTGGCATGGAATAACATATTCGGAAGAAAATTGCAAGAAACGTGTGTTTTGTTCATCGTAAGGCTCCATCCTAAGGGACTCGATCCTAAGGGTGTTTCAAGAAAGAAAAGAAAATATTCTTCATTGATGCAAACACAATGATGCATATTTCTTCCTACACTTCGTCTGCATTTCATTTCAGAACTCTAGCAGATTATCACTTTTTTTCCTATCAGCAAATCCACAGAAGCAACAACAGTAATGGCGGACTGGACTGTGCTAATTTGAGGCTTTTAGCAAAAATATTTTGTGAAGGAAGCTCCAACTCTTGGATTGATAGTGATGAGACATGTGGCACTGTGCACCTAACCTGATCAACGATGGAGATTATCTGAATAGTTGGATGAAAATATATACTGATGAAAAAATATAAAAACATTAAATTAGGAAAGTAGTTTCCACTTGTTGAAACGCGGTTATGATGGAAATGTAAAACCTAAAATTTTCCTTTTTGCTTTGATGGGATGGAATACAAATCATTTAGAGAATACAAAGAGTGCCAGCGGGGATCCGTTTCGATGGGTTCCTTTTGAACTGATCCACCCAGTTTAAGTTTAAGTATACCATACCAAACAACATCCTATGCCGCAACAATAGCACTGCTCTACTCTTTTGCAGGCAGTTGATTCTATTATTTGTTGTTGCAGATGCTACCACCATCAGACGAAAACAAGAAAGGTATTACTATTAATAATCAACATGTTCAATCCAAATCAGAATGCGGGCGTTCCATGTATCAATCGAGGCAATCCAAATCAGAACGCGGGCGTTCAATATATCTCTATAGGCAAGTAAAATTATTTTATTAAATTTATGATTTCTTCACTCCAGTGTGATAGGGTTGTACCAGTGGACACTTACATATATCTTCAAAGTATATATTATAAAATTATTTTAATAGTTTGTGCTGCCCATCATGTAGTTTTCTGCATTTTGCAAAGAGCAATGGTGTTGAAACGCAAAAAAAAACACGTCCTCCAGCACCACGAGGTCTGAGGAATATTCCGCCACCAACTCCACGGCGTGAGACACCGGTATTTGCCAGAACTCCACTTTCCCATGACAGATTTGTTGGAGACAAGACGCTACGCCTTTTTCCTAGGTCGGTTGGTAAAACTCCATTTCCAAGGAATGGGAAGCAGCTAATCCCCAGCACACCTCCATGCCCCACAACAATAGCCCACACACCTGTTCCCCCAACTTCTGTTAAGGCTCATCAAAAAGGTGTTGCAGCACCTACCAGCAAATCCCATCACCAATAGTGCCCAATAATAATAGCCAGCCACCCTTCAGTGAGGAACATGCTTATTGCAATTTACGTGCTTGTCATGGCTATGGCTGTGCTTGTCCATAAAACTCCTCGTTAAATCATTGTTATCATTAGTTTGGGTTCGGCTGAGCAATAAATCGGAGGATTTCAGAACTTTGTTAGTCTTTTGTGACTAAGTGAGTCTGAACATATATGCTCTTCCATTTAAAATAATTATTTTTTCTATATTTTTCTATTTAAAATATTAATTTTTTCTATTTAAAATAATTATTTTCTTTAGTTATGAATGACCTAAATGTTACCTATATACTCTTATATTTAAAATAAATAATTATTGTTTTCGTAAATAATTTAAATGTTACCTGTGAAGAATCGGGAATCACATGCAATTGGAGCTCTCTAATTTGTTTGCTTCCAAATTATCTATGGTCTGAAATTAGAGGTTTATACACGGTCAATATCATTTTTTTTTCAAAATTATAAGTTTTTGGAGCGATTTAAGAACTAATAAAGGAATGGAAAAAATGAATCTATAAAATAAGTTTATGAATTGAATCTAACCAGACTGTTATAATATGCGCAACCATATCTAGAGTCCACCATCCTACCCTACAAACATAATGTGAAACGAAATTTCAATTGCATAAGCTTAATTATAGATAAGCATAATGTAAAAGTAGCAAAAGGACGAACAACTGAACTTAGATTTCCCAATATTCGGCTAAATGTCCCTTGCCTTCAGTTTTTCCACCACAAGATACCTTCCCTGGCACAGATTCGTCAAATATTTATGTCAACTAACCCAATTATACCAGTGAAAGTCTCTACTATTCCGCCAGAAATAGTAGATCCCTTTGTTTTTCCAATCGCCAACACAGCCTTGCATGCATATTTCCGTTTACTTCGTCGCCTTCTCAACAAAAAGATCCCTACAACAACAATGTCAAGGCTCTGTCCCCGTTTTCTTGCAATATACAAACACCTGACGTCCTAGAGCCGTTTGAGTTTTTTCTTAACAGCAGTGAGAGAGTGCCGAGGGATCCCAAGATGTATTTTCGTCATGGCTATGTTTCCAGCTCCGCATACTGTGAAAATCTCGTTACAGCTCAAGCGAATACCCTTTTCTATGACATACCGTTTAGGGCCCTCTAAATCCCTAAATCTCTAAACACCATAATCCAACAACTTAGCAAACACTGTCAGCACAGTCTTTCTTTAGAAAAAAAAAGACTCCTTAATTTCGTTGATTAATATGAAGTTGTGTCAAACAGCCGTTGGTTACGGTTACTTTCATACAATCTATCTGAAATTGAATGCGTAATCCACTTGAGAATGTAGGAGTGTGCTATGTCACGTTTTGGCTTGACGAAAATCTCAATAGATTGCATTCTGGAGCAGCAAAAACTTAAGTAACATTTCATTGTAGGTTAGCATAGATAGGGTTGTTTTGCACAGGCTCATTAGGGGTTTCTACTAAGCATAGAAAAAAAAAATTAACTTGAGCATGATACTTTAAGAAGTCTACATAACCATATCTTGCCAAAAGAAATCCGACATAACATCCAAAATCAGTAGGAAATGATATATATTCCATGGGTGTATATCAGTCGGGGTTAAGAGGTGCGTAGGATCAAACTATTAAAAGGATCTGGCATAAACTTGATTTTTCCCTATTAAAAGGCTCTGGAATAAACTTGATTTTTTCCCTATAATGGAGTGACTGCACAGTGAAAACCCTAGGGTCATTAAAAAATGAAATAACAGTAAGTTTTTAAGAACTTTAAATTAGCAGGGTCTAGCAGAGCTCCTAAGTGAATCCGGAATATGGCACGGGCACCTGCAACTTGAAACCACTCCCGGTGGTTTCCATTCCCGAATGCAATCCCCCGTAACATATTTGCACTCCACGGAAAGCAAATCCATGATAATACGGCACGGTGTTTAAATCCGCCGGTGCTTCTAAACCAGAACCGCTTTCTTCACCAACACTTCGGCTGCTATTGCTGCATCTGAAGATACCACCATTAAGTAGCTAAGCGATTTCCAATCTCCGTGGTTGTCGATCTAGTCAACTTCAAGTTCAAGTTCAAGCACAATCATTGTTTTTTTTAGAAAGCCACATTTTCAAACTGGTAAGAGTAAGCCCAATTCCTGATCAGAAGTGTACATGCATCATCATTGAGGGTGAGGAGTAGATTCAAATGCTTGGTGTAGATGAAAGAAATTGTCGCTGCTATGGTGAATGAAAGAAATTGTCGCTACATAGTCTTTGTTTTTAAAAAATAAGAACATACACAATTAAAGCATAGCAGCTAATGAAGCTGCTTTTAAGCAAAGAAGCTATGCTCCATAGGTCATCACGATCTCAAGACAGTCAGGGTTTGGAGTTCTTTATTTCTTCAAAAAAATTTAAAGTGTCCAGGGTTGGCATGGAATAGCATATCCGGCAGCAAATTGCAAGAAACGTGTGTTTTGTTCATCGTAAGGCTCATCCTAAGGGAATCGATCCTAAGGCTGTTTCAAGAAAGAAAACAAAATATTCTTCATTGACGCAAACACAATGATGCATATTTCTTCCTGCACTTCGTCTGCATTTCATTTCAGAACTCTAGCATATTATCACTTTTATTCTTATCAGCAAATCTACAGACGCAGCAGCAGCAATGACGGACTGGACTGTGCAAATTTGAGGCTTTTGGAAAAAATATTTTGTGAAGGAAGCTCCAACTCTTGGATTGATAGTGATGAGACATGTGGCACTGTGCACCTAACCTGATCAACGATGGAGATTATCTGAATAGTTGGATGAAAATATCTACTGATGAAAATATATAAAAACATTAAATTAGGAGAGTAGTTTCCACTTGTTGAAACGTGGTTATGATGGAAATGTAAAACCTAAAATTTTCCTTTTTGCTTTGGTGGGATGGAATACAAACCGTTCAGAGAATACAAAGAGTCCCAGTAGGGATCCGTTTCGATGGGTTCCTTTTGAACTGATCCACCATGTTTAAGTTTAAGTATACCATACCAAACAATATCCTATGCCACAACAACAGCACTGATCTACTCTTTTGCAGGCAGTTGATTCTATTATTTGTTGTTGCAGCTGCTACCACCATTAGACAAAAACAAGAAAGGTATTGCTATTAATAATCAGCATGTTCAATCCAAATCAGAATGCGGACGTTCCATGTATCAATCCAGGCAATCCAAATCAGAACGTGGGCGTTCAATATATCTCTATAGGCAAGTAAAATTATTTTATTAAATTTATGATATCTTCAGTCCAGTGTGATAGGGTTGTACAAGTGGACACTTACATATATCTTCAAAGTATATATTATAAAATTGTTTTAATAGTTTGTGCTGGCCATCATGTAGTATTTTGCATTTTGCAGAGAGCAATGGTGCTAAAACGAAAACAGAAACACTTCATCCAACACCACGAGGTCTGAGGAATATTCTGCCATTAACTCCATGGCGTGAGACACCGGTATTCGTCGGAACTCCACTTTCCCGCGACAGATTTTTTGGAGACGGGACGCTACGCCATTTTCCTGGGTTGGCCGACAAAACTCCATTTCCAAGGAATGGGAAGGAGCTAATGCCCAGCACACCTCCACGCCCCACAACAGCAGCCCACATGCCTATTCCCCCAACTCCTGTTAAGGCTCAACAAAAAGGTGTTGCAGCACCTACCAGCAAAGCCCATCACCCATAGCGCCCAATAATAACAGCCAGCCACCCTTCAGTGAGGAACATGCTTGTTGCAATTTACGTGCTTTTCATGGCTATGGTTGTGCTTGTCCATAAAACTCCTCGTTAAATCATTGTTATCATTAGTTTGGGTTCGGCTGCACAATAAATCAGAGGATTTCATAACTTTGTTAATATTTTGTGACTAAGCGAGTCTGAACCAATATGCTCTTCTATTTAAAATAATTAATTTTTTTATATTTTTCTATATAAAATATTATTTTTTTCTATTTAAAATAATTATTTTCTTTAGTTATGAATGACGTAAATGTTACCTTTATACTCTTATATTTAAAATAAATAATTATTATTTTCATAAATAATTTAAATGTTACCTGTGGAGAATCGGGAATCGCATGCCATTGGAGCTCTCTCATTTGTTTGCTTCCAAATTATCTATCGTCTAAAATTAGAGGTTTATACACGGTCAATATCATTTTTTTTTCAAAATTATAAGTTTCTGGAGTGATTTCAGAACTAATAAAGGACTGGAAAAAATGAATCTATAAAATAAGTTTATGAATTGACTCCAATCAAACTGTTATAATATGCGCAACCATATCTAGATTCCACCATCCTACGCTACAAACATAATGTGAAACGAAATTTCAATTGTATAAGCTTAATTATAAATAAACATAATGTAAAAGTAGCAAAAGGAAGAACAACTGAACTTAGTTTTCCCAATATTCATCTACATGTCCCTTGACTTCAGTTTTTCCACCACAAGATACCTTCCATGGCACAGATTCGTCAAATATTTATGTCAACTAACCCGATTATACCAGCGAAAGTCTCTACTATTCTACCAAAAACAGTAGAGCCCTCTGTTTTTCCAATCACCAACACAGTCTTGCATGCAGATTTCCGTTTACTTCATCGCCTTCTCAACAAAAAGATCCCTACAACAACAATGTCAAGGCTATGTCCCCGTTTTCTTGCAATATACAAATACCTGACGTCCTAGAGCCATTCGAGTTTTTTCTTAACAGCAGTGAGAGAGTACCGAGGCGTCCCAAGCTGTATTTTCGTCACGGCTATGTTTCCAACTACGCATACTGTGAAAATCTCATTACAACTCAAACGAATACCTTCCTCCATGAAATACCATCCCGGGCCCTCTAAAACCCTAAAGCCACAAACACCATAATCCAACGGCTTAGCAAACACTGTCAGCACAATCTTTCTTTAGAAAAAAAAACGACTGCTTAATTTCGTTGATTAATATGAAGTTGTGTCAAACAGCCATTGGTTACGGTTACTTTCATACAATCTATCTGAAATTGAATGTGTAATCCACTTGAGAATGTATGAGCATGCTATGTCACGTTTTGGCTTGATGAAAATCTCAACAGATTGAGCTCTGGAGCAACAAAAACTTAAGTAGCATTTCATTGCAGGTTAGCTTAGATAGGGTTGTTTTGCACAGGCTGATTAGGGGTTTCTACTAAGCATAGAAAAAAAAATTAACTTTAGCATGATACTTTAAGAAGTCTACATAACCATATCTTGCCAAAAGAAATCCAGCATAACATCCAAAATCAGTCGGAAATGATATATATTCCACGGGTGTATATCAGTCGGGGTTAAGAGGTGCGTAGGATCAAACTATTAAAAGGCTCTGGCATAAACTTGATTTTTTCCCTATAATGGAGTGATTGCATAGTGCAAACCCTGGGGTCATTAACAAACGAAATAACAATAAGTTTTTAAGAACTTGTTGGGGCCTGGAAATTCGTAGGTGACAACAGTAAGGGATTCTACCCAATCAACATTCCCAACTAGCCCGTTGATTGTTTGGTATAGGGAATCCGTCCGGTTTTGCGGTCCAGCTACCGTAGGTCAAAGTAACAAAAGGGTTTACCGGTTGCGGCCCGGTCCACCGAAATTTGTATTTTTTAACTTAAGAATGATATGCAAGAATCTATCTAAACATGCAGAGTGGTGAAGGATGCGGGGAGCAGTCACAATGTGATGCGCAGGTTCTTACCTATCGTCTTAGGCTCACCAGCACCAGAATCACACATGCACCTATGCATTGACCTAGCTATCTGTCTATCTATTTATCTCTATCTACCTATCCCCGGGTAGCCAAATTGTATTTAATAAATATGAGTAATGCGAATGTGCACACATGATAAAAGCAATTACAGATAGCTGACATTTACTTTTACAGGCATGAACAATGAAAGATATTTCCACAACCAGATAACCAATTATTTCATGATAAGCGTGCATTACTCATGGTGGTTATTTCATGAAATAAATCAGACATCATTTAAACAAGACATGGGTGATAAGTTAGAACGATCTCACAATTCATGGACAAAATGATGAAAAACAAAGTAGTTCATCTTTCAGCTATCCATGGAAACACATTTGAAATCCCACCGATCTTCTTTCAACATAGAAACTGTAATTTCTATTGCAAAATGAAGTAGTTCTTCTTACAATATGTCATCACCAGTCGTACTAGGGAAAAAAGCCCCTTTCCTCTCTACGCTTCCTACTTTTATACAAAAAGGTAAATAATGGTTGGGCTGCCCAAAGTGGCCTTTGGGCTTCCCAACCCTTTGTTTTCCCAACGCTTCATTTTTCCCAAAAAGGCTTTTACAAATTATTAAATTAATACAAAATTGACCGGTCCTCTATGAGGAGGGTCCTGCTTGGGTTTCAAGGAATTTTTTCCACGCTGCTACATCAGCAGCGAGGCCTTCAAAAGCGCATGGCTTTAGGAACTGGATGTTAATTTCAAACTTGTCAACTTGGTTCTTGATGGCCTCGATCCTTGCTGGGCTCAACCGAAGCTGGTATTCTAGAATATGTATGCTAATGACTGTGTGGCCCACTTCGTTCTTCAGTACTATGGCATCAATGGATTGAATCTGCCACGTCTTGGCCTCTGCATCTTGATGCCTTTTCTGCAATATGTCCACAAAGGTCTCATGATCCGGGAACTCTTCAAACCTAAGCTCAGCCTCTGTCTGGCAGCGGTTGTATGCATTAAGGAACCTTCTAAAATATTCTGAGCATGCTACCTGTGTCCTTCTGACAGCCTTCTTAAAGTCTTCAGCAGTGCTGATGGCAAACTCCACTAGGCTATGATCTCTCCTGAGGGTTGGATGATCTTTGGCTGGTAGCTCTCCTGGAACCTTGCCATCATCTACTGGTCTTGCCATTCTGGCGTTCAAGACCTCAAGAACATCTTGGGACCTGTCTACAAAATAGGAGGAAGTTTCTATGATCTCCTCTAACCTACTGTCCATCTGAATAACTTTGCATCTTTCTTCTTCCAGAGCAGTCTACAGCTACAGCATTTTAGCCTTTTGTGCTAGGATATATTCTTTAAATGGCTGCAGATCGACTTGCTGTTTCTTTGCTGTCTTCAGTTCAGCAGTCAGAGAAGCCAGCTGCTCTTTCAGTTCTTTGATGTATTCATTATTGGACTCATAGATGATATTTTGTTGCGCTTATAGGTATCCTACCTTTGCTAGTAACTGTTCCTTATCCCTCTTTAGATCTTGGTCTTCTTGTTGTACGCTTTCTAGGGATTCCTGTGTTGTTCCCTTGGCTTGCATCTCCACTTGAAGGGCATGGATTTCACCCTTTTTGGATTCCATCTCCCTTAGCGTGTGTTCATACTTCCTTTTGAGTCTATTGCCCTCATCTCTTTCTTGCCTCAGTGTGTCTTTTAGCTGAGCAGAGGTCTTCTTAACTGACTCTAGTTCAATCAGCACCTTGTTTATGTTATCTGCAGAGGCATCGATTAGTGCAGCCCCAACTCTTATCGTGAGCATAGGATCTTTGTCTGTCCCTAGCATGACTGCTGTATCTGTGACCATCTTCCTTGATAGATCTTTCACCTCCACCTTCTTTTCCGTCCTCCTCATTATTCTTTTGGTGGTCCTGTCATAATAGACAGTACTAAAGTCAGGGACTTCTTCCCCCTTCTTCTGGATGAAAGGAACTATCTGGAGCATAGGGGTTACAGGAGTGCTAGCAGTAGGTACTTGAAGGATTTGCACCTCAGGGTTTTCCTCTTCCTGACTCTGCCTTCTTGGTGTTTCAGAGGCTGACTGTTGTGTTAACTTTATTTTTTCAACCTCCTTCCCTTGGAGCTCTTCATTTAGTTTTCTCTATGCTTCTTCGGTTGCTTTCCTAGCTACCTCTTATGTTTCTCTGGCTGCTTCTTTTGCTAGTTTAGCTGCTTCTTGGGTAGCTTTCCTTTTCTCTTCTTCTCCCCTCTGCAACCACTATGCAGCCTCATTTTCCAGCCTCTGAGCTTCCTCCCTTATCCTTTTGGCCCTTTCTTCAGCTCTGGCTTGTTCAGCTTTGGCTTGCTCTACCCCTTTTCCACCTTTGGTGGGGTTCTTTTGTTCGAATCTTCTGCTGAGTGCCGTCATATTTGGGGCATTCCTGAAGACGGATTCTTCACTATCGAAATGATGGGTGTACTCAAAAAACACCTTGTGCTTCTTACAGTGCTCAGGTACTTTACCATGAGTGTCATTTCTCTAGAAAGGCATTTCCCCAAAATGGAACTTCCCTAGTTCCTCTATGAATTTGGTATCTTGTTTCACATTGGTGAATTTACAGCTACCCAGCTTCAATGGTAAAGGGGGATATGTAGTCTTCTTGTGCTGGAACAAGAAATTACCAATCCCGTCAATAAACACCTGCCTGACCGCCTCTTTATGGATTATATAATCCGTTGCATACTTTGGCAGCAGACAAGGTGTCTTCGACCCTCCATACATTCTAAGATACATACCATTGTCTGTCAAGAAGTAATCTCCATGTTCCTCTATCACCTGCATAGCATCTTCCGACATGCAATTACATTCCTTCTGGAAGATAAGCGTGTATAGCGGCATAATGAAATGCTCACAGGCCTCTCTGTAGTAACTGTGGTACTGATGAGCCCACAATGGTTTGTAAGCTGCATATACAGGCATTCTCTCCCTGTCCCAGGCACACTTGAGGCCGGGGAAAGGCTGGTTACATAGTATGCAGTCTATCAAAATTGAACTCATATAGAATTCAGATTTTTTACGGGCTTCTCCTCCTCCCAAGGCTGCAGCTACACAAGAAGAGAGACTACTTGATACTAGGCTGGCCCAGTTGAAGACAGTTCCTTCTGTCGCCACATGGAATATAAGGGGTATCCACTCAAATTTGAAAAGTCTGCCATTGGCTCTACCAAAGATCCTATTTAGCATCAGAGCTATAAATCTGTAAGGAGCTCTTAAATTCACTGTATCATAATCTTCGGTTGTTCTGTGTCGATAGAGCTTTCCTGGCAAGAGCATTCTCTTCAGGGTCTCCACCAAATCCATCCTGAGGTTATCCAGCCAATCATTAGATAGAAAGACTTGAGGTTCTGGCAGGTGGTAAGCCAACGCCACATATCCAGGGCTAAATGCAACATAGCCCTGACATTGGACATTTCCTATAAGCATTGTGTTGTTGTTTGTATGGGGCAGAATCCATTTCATTATATCAGAGCACGGGAACAACTCTGGTTTGGTAGCCACCTTCATGATGGCAGATTTCTCTATGTTGGCATAAATGGGTTCTTCTTCGAGACCCATGTCTAGGACTTCCCTGCGGGAAATCAATCTATATATCTCACCCCATTTATAATCAGGCTCAACACCAGAGACACATTGGGTGTCTTCATATATATATTTTGTCTGTGTGACGACCTCTATTGCCGATTGTTCTTCGACCATAGGGGCCTTCTTTTTCTTCCTTTTGGACATTGTATGTTCTTCCTGCCATGTATAACATTGTAGTATTAAGGCATTTAAGTGCATACATTTACCTGACAGAGTGCAGCGCTTTGTTCTATCTATGTACATCATGGCAGCAAATGAATGATGAAACTATAATATAAGTTTGCATATTTGACTAATCAATCGCACACTACTTCGTGCTTCTGTCTATATGATGCAAAGCATCTTGTATGGTATCCACAACAATCGCATAATAAAATTACATTCGTATACAAAGTTCCATTTTATGTACTTAATGTGAAAGCAGGCAGAGAAACCAATGCATGTATGCACAACCCAACAATGTCTTGATTATCAGAGTTACTAGCATGAACAGACTCAGTCCTGTGCAATATAATGAACAATGTCTTTCTGCTGTATGATACTAAAACTTGATCAATCATAATTTGGTTGGCATTAAATCTACATTATTTCACAGTATGCCATTTTTTTCATGATAACAACTCATAAAGAACAAGTATGAATCTTAAACGCAAGGTGCAAATGTATCTTTCCAAATTCAAGCATTTTGACGACATGGCTTTAGCAAGGACAAAAACGGTAATAGCTTATGCTGCTCGCGGAAAAGTAATTACATCGGCACAGCTATCTACTGCGGGAATCAACATTATTTCTTGGTATACGACGCTCTCATCAGAACCGCTGTACACACTACCTTCAAAATGCGAACACTACAGCGACATAGCCCTCATAGCCACCTAGGGTTTCAGATAGCCAAAAATGATGGACTGTGCGGGAGGTCGAGGGCATAGGTTGGGGTTCGAAACCGGGTAAACGGAAAAATACACCAACGGAGGAAAAACTCGACCACAAAACTTATTTGGGCCTCATCATCGTAAGGGAAAACTAGGTGCAGGCAGCAAAACAGCCGCCTGCACCGCGCTTTCATTCATTGCGCACGAGGCGAAACAAAACGGCCGAGGTCAAAAGATAATACACGGGTTTTAAAAATAAAACGCTCCTCCCCCCCAACCGCTATCATTTACCCTAACCGGCAAAAATCAACATACGGGTGATATGTTAGCACAGGGAGGGAAAAGGAAGACCGCCGCAAACCTAACCAAGGGTATAAAATCCATACGCAATCAAATAGGGATACAATCCTAGCAATACCCCCCAACTGCAGCAAACATCACCAAACAAATCTTGAAAAGCATGAGGTAGGGCGATAACGAGCCTGCCTGGTAGCGACGTGTAGCTGATGGGGCGAGGACGATTGAGCTTCCAATTGACACCTGGACACAAGCACCAGCATGATATTGCACAGAGTTCGAGGGATCTACCGCGTGGAAAGGACAACGACAGCTCGAGCCAAAATAAAATAATACCATATTCCAAACCACCCCTCGTATATATAACAAGGTCGCACGTGTGACAGGTCGTATCAGGCGGGGAACGAAAGTGAATCGGGCAGCGAGAATCCCAGACCTTTCGCAACGACGGACATTTAGCATCCTCAACTCATCCGTAGCAGTGAATAAACGTGTGAAAAATAACGATGATCGGGCGTCGGCGGGGACTGAGATCGGAGGCCAGCAACTCGGACTCCTCCGTAACGACGGGCGATGCATAACAAAACAATGTTCGTAACTCACATCGGCCACCCGGGGGCTCTACATCGGAAAACTAAAACTCGGACACGCCCGCAACGACAGAGGGAACAGAAGTTAACGAGCTCCGATACACACGGATCGGCGAGAAAATGAAACCTCAGAACCTCGCATGGTCCGCAACGTCGGAGACCAAACAATAATCCGTCCGCAATGTCGGCCAAGGAGATATTCATCCCCTTCCAACCCAGAACAAAATTCCACCGGCAACGGCGAAGAATCGAAATCCACCCGCAATGGTGAAATACAAAGCATCAAACCTCCGCAACGGAGGGAAAAAAACCAATGACTTAACTCCCGATTCAAAATGATTTTGAAGGGTATGCAAAAAGCAACGATGAGCTTAATTATAAATGGGATCATTCTAAGCATTAAAGGATAAAATATATCGATTGATAGCAATTCAAAGTGCTGTAAAACATTCCAAAAATCCATAGACCAAAACCGAGAAGAAAAACTAACTAAATCAAAGTAGAGGAGGGTCCTAAATTTTTTTAGAATTTTGGGAAAATGTTGCAGCTGCAACAATTGGCAACTATCTGGTGAACCCCAGATCTCTGAATTAACTCTTTTCCTAGCTCAAGACTGTTTGACTAAAATCGAAGTATTCTAGATGTTTGTATCCCTAAGTAAGCCAACTTATGCATTACATTACTTAGAAGAAGCCCATATTTTCGAGAAAAGGTAACATCAGTAGTGTTTCAGGTCTGAATAACTCTTTTGAGGCCAAATGGATGAGGTTTATTTTACCTGCCCTTTGGTATTTACTGCCTAGACACCACAAGATTGTGACAGATAGTAACAACATTATCCTTTTGTTCCTCATTCCCATGCCAATTTGCACTTTTGTGCCTTCTGAACTTTAGTTCTTTTGATATGAGTCCTCCTGCAGGCCTTTCTTACTGAATTTTAATTCAGGATCCTCTATCCCATAGTGT
>LPNX010552539.1:40606-64293 GCA_001517045.1 Pseudotsuga menziesii
AGTGCTCGTCATAGGACTGGCCCCTTTTGAGGTATGATGCTCTAGCTTAAGCTCAGTGAGATAGTTTCCCAGGATAGAATCAGCAGACTCATTGCCTTCTCCTAACTTAGTGACAGTATAATTCATATATGGTTCTCTCAGAATTTTTATATGACTTGGAGTACCCTTGAGAGGCAACCATAGATGAGACCAATCTGAAGCAAAATATCCTTTCAGCCTGGCAGTCCAATCTCGATTGAGAATGATCCCATATCCCCTTGGTATATCAGCCACCATAATATCAATAAATTGACATATTTTGTTGTTTGCAGCCAAACGAATGAGGACATTCTTCATTTCACCCACCACCTTGACTCCTGTGTGATCTAATTGCGTTACTTCACGAGGTGTGGACTCTAGCTGTCCATTAATCTTTTTACAAATCTCAAGGGGCATCACATTCACTACTGCTCCAGAGTCTACTAAGCAATTATGTACATTGTAATTCGGCATCTCTAGAGTCAAGAGAAAAGGGGGGGTGTCAAGGTTTTCTTTCCAACTTGGTTCTTGGTCTTCTTTTCCTAGTTGGCTTTGAATAGGTATATCCTTTGTTAGCTCTTGAGTTTCATCAGATTTTTCCCCACTAACCGCTATCTTTTCCTCTACAGGATCGATAGTCTCAGTGGTTGGTTCTGTCCTCTGGTTGAGGGTATTGTTTTGATGCGCTTTTCCCTCATCCGATATCTTAACATTTTCCTGCACATTGTTAATTTTAGACATCATTTCATTTTCTTGGCCTATGACACCCCTGTCCTTTGTAGTTGTAGATGTGCTTTCAGATTTAGGAGTGTCATCTTCAATGTCAAACAGTGAACTACCATTCCATGAGAACATAGTATCATTTTCTAGTTTGCTTATGGTCTTTTTCTCCTTTTCCTCCTCAACACCATCCTTAATCAATTTAGGATCCAACAACTTATTCATCACCAATGTCATTGAATGTAACCATTGAGGACACTTCTTCTCAGAATGAGGTTGTTGGTGAAAGGTACAGAAATTATCCCCTCCCACTTCTGTTATGTTTATTGATGCCGAATTGGGAGGTGGGACTTGCCATTGGTTGTTATCTTCCTTTTTTGGATAGTGTGGCTTATTGGTTTTCTGAATGTCCCTCTCCTTTTCCAGATATACAATTCAGTTGGACATTTTTTGAAGCACTTTCATCATCTCATGATAATCATGTGATTGATCTTCTCTAGATTTAAACAGCAGTGAGCTTCTTCTTACAGTGGTCTTCTCTTCACATGAATCAGGGTAATCCTCTATACTCTCACTTTCTGCCTCTACTTTTTCGGCCTCCTCATACGTTTCCACCAATGTAGGCTTGACTTTCATTTTGGAAAACATGGCCAGCTCAGGTCCTAGGGCTGAGGTATAATACTCAATTAAAACTTTGTCTGAAGGTCTGTCCATAGCAGAATTTTTTTTTAAGTACAATGAAAATCTCTAAGTGAAACTATGTACCTTTTCATTTTTCTCTTTTCTTAACAAACCAAGCCCTTTCATCAATGAGGCATGTGTCTTCTGAGTTGTGTATCTACTTCTGAAAACCCTTTCAAAGGTGTCCCAATCCGGAATGGATTTTGCAAGTAGACCAAAGTACCAAGATGCTGCTGCTCCTTTCAGAGTGTGTGGAAAAAGTATACAAACCACATCTTCATACTCCCCAGCCCTTAGCCCTTCTAATGCTAGGTAGAAGCTTTGAAGGTGATCATCTACAGCGATATTTTCCATAGGGTCAAACTTGGGCAAGAGCTTGTCAAAGGCTTGAGGAAGGTTATGCAAAGGAGGAGTTAGGTTCAGAGGTGACCTAGCTCTCCATGCCGGCACAGGATTGGGTTGATTACCAGCCATAAGCAAAGGTAAACGAATGTGATGCTGGAAAAAATAGTCCTTCAAGGATAGTACCGGAAACTGTGAGCACTTGGGTTAGGTTGAAAGCTTCAAACATCTGCTGGTAGGATAGTCTCGGGAAAATACGTTCCATGGCCAGCCTTTACTAGCGGCCCTCCTTCTAGTGCCAGAACTGTTAGGACCTGGAAATTCATAGGTGGAAACAGTAAGGGATTCTTCCCAATCAACGTTCCCAACTAGCCCTTTGATTGTTTGGTATAGGGAATCCGTCCGGTTTTGCGGTCCGGCTACCGTAGGTCAAAGTAACAAAAGGGTTTACCGGTTGCGGCCCGGTCCACCAGAATTTGTATTTTTTAACTTAAGAATGATATGCAAGAATCTAACTAAACATGCAGGGTGGTGACGGATGCGGGGAGCAGTCACAATGTGATGCGCAGGTTCTTACCTATCGTCTTAGGCTCACCAGCACCAGAATCACACATGCACCTATGCACTGACCTAGCTATCTGTCTATCTATTTATCTCTATCTACCTATCCCCGGGGAGCCAAATTGTATTTAATAAATATGAGTAATGCGAATGTGCACACATGATAAAAGTAATTACAGATAGCTGACATTTACTTTTACAGGCATGCACAATGAAAGATATTTCCACAACCAGATAACCAATTGTTTCATGATAAGCATGCATTACTCATGGTGGTTATTTCCTGAAATAAATCAGAAATCATTTAAACAAGACATAGGTCATAAGTTAGAACGATCTCATGATTCATGGACAAAATGCTGAAAAACAAAGTAGTTCATCTTTCAGCTATCCATGGCAACACATTTGAAATCCCACCGATCTTCTTTCAATAGGCAAACTGTAATTTCTATTGCAAAATGAAGTAGTTCTTCTTACAATATGTCATCACCAGTCTTACTGGGGAAAAAATCCCCTTTCCTCTCTACGCTTCCTACTTTTATACAAAAAAAGGTAAAAAATGGTTGGGCTGCCCAAAGTGGCCTTTGGGCTTCCCAACCCTTTTTTTTCCCAATGCTTCATTTTTCCCAAAAAGTCTTTTACAAATTATTAAATTAATACAAAATTGACCGGTCCTCTATGAGGAGGGTCCTGCTTGGTTTTCAAGGAATTTTTTCCACGCTGCTGCTTCATCAGTGAGGCCTTCAAAAGCACATGGCTCTAGGAACTGGATGTTAATTTCAAACTTGTCAACTTGGTTCCTGATGGCCTCGATCCTGGCTGGGCTCAACCGAAGCTGGTCTTCTAGAATCTGTATGCTAACGGATGCGTGGCCCACTTCGTTCTTCAGTACTATGGCATCAATGGATTGAATCTGCTACGTCCTGGCCTCTGCATCTTGATGCCTTTTCTGCAATATGTCCACAAAGGTCTCATGATCTGGGAACTCTTCAAACCTAATCTCAGCCTCTGTCTGGCAGTGGTTGTATGCATTAAGGAACCTTCTAAAATATTCTAAGCATGCTACCTGTGTCCTTCTGACATCCTTCTTAAATTCTTCAGCAATGCTGATGGAAAACTCCACTAGGCTATGATCTCTCCTGAGGGTTGGATGATCTTTGGCTAGTAGCTCTCCTGGAACCTCGGCATCATCTTCTGGTCTTGCCATTCTGGCGTTCAAGACCTCAAGAACATATTGGGACCTGCCTACAAAATAGGAGGAAGTTTCTATGATATCCTCTAACCTACTGTCCATTTGAAGAACTTTGCATATTTCTTCTTCCAGAGCAGTCTGCAGCTGAAGCATTTTAGCCTTTTGCGCTAGGATATATTCTTTAAATGGATGCAGACCGACTTGCTGTTCCTTTGCTGTCTTCAGTTCAGCAGTCAGAGAAGCCAGCTGCTCTTTCAGTTCTTTGATGTATTCATTATTGGACTCATAGATGATATTCTGCTGCGCTTCTAGCTCTTCTACCTTTGCCAGTAACTGTTCCTTATCCCTCTTTAGATCTTGGGATTCTTGTTGTACGCTTTCTAGGGATTCCTGTGCGGTTCCCTTGGCTTGCATCTCCACGTGAAGGGCATGGATTTCACCCTTTGTGGATTCCATCTCCCTTAGCGTGTGTTCATACTTCCTCTTGAGTCTATTGCCCTCATCTCTTTCTTGCCTCAGTGTGTCTTTTAGCTGAGCAGAGGTCTTCTTAACTGAATCTAGTTCAATCAGCACCTTGTTTATGTTATCTGCAGAGGCATCGATTAGTGCAGCCCCGACTCTTATCGTGAGCATAGGATCTTTGTCTGTCCCTAGCATGACTGTTGTTTCTGTGACCATATTCCCTGATAGATCTTATGCCTCCACCTTCTTTTCCATCCTCCACATTATTCTTTTGGTGGTCCTGTCATAATATACAGTACTGACGTGAGGGACTTCTTCCCCCTTATTCTGGACGAAAGGCACTATCTGGAGCATAGGGATTACAGGAGTGCTAGCAGTCGGTACTTGAAGGATTTGCACCTCTGGGTTTTCCTCTTCCCGACTCTGCCCTATTGGTGTTTTAGAGGCTGACTGTTGTGTTAACTTTATTTTTTCAGCCTCCTGCCCTTGGAGCTCTTCATTTAGTTTTCTCTGTGCTTCTTCGGCTGCTTGCCTAGCTGCATCTTCTGTTTCTCTGGCTGCTTCTTTTGCTAGTTCAGCTGCTTCTTGGGAAGCTTTCTTTTTCTCTTCTTCGCCCCTCTGCAGCCACTCCGCAGCCTCATTTTCCAGGCTCTGAGCTTCCTCCCTTATCCCTTTATCCTTTTGGCCCTTTCTTCAGCTCTGGCTTGTTCAGCTTTGGCTTGCTCTGCCCCTTTTCCACCTTTGGTGGGGTTCTTTGGTTTGAATCTTCTGCTGAGTGCCATCATATTTGGGGCATTCCTGAAGACGGATTCTTCACTATCGAAATGATGGGTGTACTCGAAAAACACCTTGTGCTTATTACAGTGCTCAGCTACTTTACCATGGGTGTCATTTCTCCGGAAAGGCATTTCCCCAAAATGGAACTTCCCTAGTTCCTCTATGAATTCGGCAGCTTGTTTCACATTGGCGAATTTACAGCTACCCAGTTTGAATGGTAAAGGGGGATATGCAGTCTTCTTGTGCTGGAACAAGAAATTACCAATCCCGTCATTGAACACCTGCCTGACCGCCTCTTTATGGATTATATAATCCGTTGCATACTTTGGCAGTAGATAAGGTGTCTTCGACCCTCCATACATTCTAAGATACATACCATTGTATTTCAAGAAATAATCTCCATGTTCCTCTATCACCTGCATTGCATATTCCGACATGCAATTACATTCCTTCCGAAAGATAAGCGTGTATAGCGGCATAATGAAATGCTCACAGACCTCTCTGTAGTAACTATGGTACTGATGAGCCCACAATGGTTTGTAAGCTGCATATACAGGCATTCTCTCCCTATCCCAGGCACACTTGAGGCCGGGGAAAGGCTGGTTACATTGTATGCAGTCTATCAAAATTGAACTCATATAGAATTCATATTTTTTATGGGCTTCTCCTCCTCCCAAGGCTGCAGCTACGCAAGAAGAGAGACTACTTGATACTAGGCTGGCCCAGTTGAAGACGGTTCCTTCTGTCACCACATGGAATATAAGGGGTATCCACTCAAATTTGAAAAGTTTGCAAAGTCTGCCATTGGCTCTATCAAAGATCCTATTTAGCATCAGAGCTGTAAGGAGCTCTTAAATTCGCTGTATCATAATCCTCGGTTGTTTGTGTCGATAGACATTTCCCGGCAAGATCATTCTCTTCAGGGTCTCCACCAAATCCATCCTGAGGTTATCCAGCCAATCATTAGATAGAAAGACTTGAGGTTCTGGCAGGTGGTAATCCAACGCCAGATATCCAGGGCTAAATGCAGCATAGCCCTGACCTTCGACATTTCCTATAAGCATTGTGTTGTTGTTTGTATGGGGCAGAATCCATTTCATTATATCAGAGCATGGGAACAGCTCTGGTCTGGTAGCCACCTTCATGATGGCGGATTTATCTATGTTGGAATAAATGGGTTCTTCTTCGAGACCCATGTCTGGGACTTCCCTGCGGGAAATCAATCTATATATCTCACCCCATTTATACTCAGGCTCAACACCAGAGACACATTGGGTGTCTTCATATATATATTATGTCTGTGTGACGACCTCTATTGCCGATTGTTCTTTGACCATAGGGGCCTTCTTTTTCTGCCTTTTGGACATTGTATGTTCTTCCTGCCATGTATAACATTGTAGTATTAAGGCATTTAATTGCATACATTTACCTGACAGAGTGTAGCACTTTGTTCTATCTATGTATATCATGGCAGCAAATGAATGATGAAACTATAATATAAGTTTTCATATTTAACTAATCAATCGCACACTACTTCGTGCTTCTGTCTATATGATGCAAAGCATTTTGTATGATATCCACAACAATCGCATAATAAAATTACATTCGTATACAAAGTGCCATTTTATGTACTTAATGTGAAAGCAGGCAGACAAACCAATGCATGTATGCACAACCCAACAATGTCTTGATTATCAGAGCTACTAGCATGAACAGACTCAGTCTTGTGCAATATAATGAACAATGCCCTTCTGCTGTATGATACTAAAACTTGATCAATCATAATTTGGCTGGCATTAAATCTACATTATTTCACAGTATGCCATTTTTTTCATGATAACAACTCATAAAGCACAAGTATGAATCTTAAACGCAAGGTGCAAATGTATCTTTCCAAATTCAAGCATTTTGACGACATGGATTTAGCAAGGACAAAAACGGCAATAGCTTATGCTGCTCGCGGAAAAGTAATTACATCGACGCAGCTATCTACTGCGGGCGTCAACATTATTTATTGGTATACGACGCTCTCATCGGAACCGCTATACACACTACCTTCAAAATGCAAACACTACAGCGACACAGCCCTCATAGCCACCTAGGGTTTCAGACAGCCAAAAATGACGGACTGCGCAGGAGGGCGAGGGCAGAGGTTGGGGTTTGAAACCGGGTAAATGGGAAAATACACCAGCGGAGGAAAAAATCGACTGCAAAACTTCTTTGGGCCTCATCATCGTAAGGGAAAACCAGGTGCAGGAAGCACAACGGCCACCTACACCGCGCCTTCATTCATTGCGCACGAGGAGAAACAAAACGGCCGAGGTCAAAAGATAATACATGGGTTTTAAAAATAAAACGCTCCTCCCCCCCAACCGCTATCATTTACCCTAACCGGCAAAACTCAACATACGAGTGATATGTTAGCACAGGGAGGGAAAAGGAAGACCGCCGCAAACCTAACCAAGGGTATAAAATCCATACGCAATAAAATAGGGATACAATCCTAGCAATACCCCCCAACTGCAGCAAACATCACCAAATTTTTTTTGAAAAGCATGAGGTAGGGCGATAACGAGCCTGCGTGGTAGCGACATGTAGCTGACGGGGCAAGGACGGTTGAGCTTCCAACTGACACCTGGACACAAGCACCAGCACGATATTCCACGGAGTTCAAGGGATCGACCGTGTGGAAAGGACGACAGCTCGAGCCAAAATAAAATAATACCATATTCCAAACCACCCCTCGTATATATAACAAGGTCGCACGTGTGAAAGGGAACGAAAGTGAATCGGGCGGCGAGAATCCCAGACCTTTCACAACGACGGACAGTTACCATCCTCAACTCATCCGCAGCGGTGAATAAACGCGTGAAAAATAACAATGATCGGGCGTCGACGGGAACTGAGATCGGAGGCCAGCAACTCGGACTCCTCCGCAACGGCGGGAAATACATAACAAAACAACGTTCATAACTCACATCGGCCACCCGGGGGCTCTACATCGGAAAAGCAAAACTCGGACACGCCCGCAACGACGGAGGGAACAGAAGTTAACGAGCTCTGATACACACGGATCGGCGAGAAAATGAAACCTCAAAACCCTGCATGGTCCGCAACGTCGGAGACCAAACAATAACCCATCCGTAATTTCGGCCAAGGAGATATTCATCCCCTTCCGACGCAGAACAAAATTCCACCCGCAACGGTGAAGAATTGAAAGCCACCCGCAACGGTGAAATACAAAGCAGTAAACCTCCGCAACGGCGGGAAAAAAACCAATGACTTAACTCTCGATTCAGAATGATTTTGAAGGGTATGCAAAAAGCAACGATGAGCTTAATTATAGATGGGATCATTCTAAGCATTAAAGGAGAAAACAGATCGATTGATAGGAATTCAAAGTGCTGTAAAACATTCCAAAAATCCATAGACCAAAACTGAGAAGAAAAACCAACTAAATCAAATAAGAGGAGGGTCCTAAATTTTTTTAGAATTTTGGGAAAATGTTGCAGCTGCAACAGAACTTTAAATTACTAGGGTCCAAGAGAGCTCCTAAGTGAATCTGGAAGCCGGCACAGGCGCCTGCAACTTGAAATTACTCCTGGCGGTTTCCATTCCCAAATGCAATCCTCCGTAACATATTTGCACTCCATGGAATGCAGAGCCATGATAATACTGCACGGTGTTTAAATCCGTCGGTGCTTCTAATCCAAAACCATTTTCTTCACGTACACTTCGGCTGCTATTGCTGCATTTGAAGATACCGCCATTAAGTAGCTAAGCGATTTCCAATCTCCGTGGTTGTCAATCCAGTCAACTTCAAGTTCAAGTTCAAGCACAATCATTGTTTTTTTGAGAAAGCCACATTTTCAAACTGGTAAGACTAAGCCGAATTCTCGATGAGATGTGTAACTGCATCATCATTGCGGGCGAGGAGCAGATTCGAATGCTTGGTGTAGATGAAAGAATTTCTCGCTGCTACGGTGAATGAAAGAAATTGTCACTACACAGTCTTTATTTTAAAAAAATAAGAATATACACAATTAAAGCCTAGCATCTAATGAAGCTACTTTTAAGCAAAGAAGCTATGTTCCGTAGGTCATCAAGATCTTAAGACCATCAGGATTTGGAGTTCTTTATTTCTTCACAAATTTTTAAAGCATCCATGGTTGGCATGGAATAGCATATTCGGCAGCAAATTGCAAGAAACGTGTGTTTTGTTCATCGTAAGGCTCCATTCTAAGGGACTCGATCCTAAGGCTGTTTCAAGAAAGAAAACAAAATATTCTTCATTGACGCAAACACAATGACGCATATTTCTTCCTGCACTCCGTCTGCATTTCATTTCATAACTCTAGCAGATTATCACTTTTATTCCTATCAACAAATCCACATACGCAGCAGCAGTAATGGCGGACTGGACTATGCAAATTTGAGGCTTTTGGAAAAACGATTTTGTGAAGGAAGCTCCAACTCTTGGATTGATAATGATGAGACTTGTGACACTGTGCACCTAACGTTATCAACGATGGATATTATCCGAATAGTTGGACGAAAATATCTACTGATGAAAAAATATAAAAACATTAAATTAGGAGAGTAGTTTCCACTTGTTGAAACGCGGTTATGATGGAAATGTAAAACCTAAAATTTTGCTTCTTTCTTTGATAGGATGGAATACAAACCATTGATAGAATACAAAGAGTCCCAGCAGGGATACGTTTCGATGGGTTCCTTTTGAACTGATCCACCCAGTTTAAGTTTAAGTATACCATACCAAACAACATCCTATGCCGCAATAGCAGCACTGCTCTACTCTTTTGCAGGTAGTTGATTCTATTATTTGTTGTTGCGGCTGCTACAACCATCAGAGGAAAACAGGAAATCCTTTACTATTAATAATCAGCATGTTCAATCCAAATCAGAATGCGGGCGTTCCATGTATCAATCCAGGCAATCCAAATCAGAGCCTGGGCATTCAATATATCTCTATAGGCAAGTAAAATTATTTTATTAAATTTATGATTTCTTCACTCGAGTGTGATAGGGTTGTACCAGTGGAAACTTACATATATCTTCAAAGTATATATTATCAAATTGTTTTAATAGTTTGTGCTGGCCATCATGTAGTTTTCTATTTTTTGCAGAGAGCAATGGTGCTGAAACGCAAAAAGAAACAACACCTCCAACACCACGAGGTATGAGGAATATTCCGCCACCAACTCCACGGCCTGAGACACCGGTATTCGCCGGAACTCCACTTTCCCATGACAAATTTTTTGGAGACGGGACGCTACGACGTTTTCCTGGGTCGGCCGGAAAAACTCGATTTCCAAGGAATGGGAAGCAGGTAATGCCCAGCACACCTCCACGTCCCACAATAGCAGCCCACACACCTGTTCCCGCAACTCCTGTTAAGGCTCAACAAAAAGGTGTTGCAGCACCTACCAACAAATCCCGTCACCCATAGCACCCAAGAATAAAAGCCATCCACCCTTCAGTGAGGAACATGCTTATTGCAATTTATGTGCTTGTCATGGCTATGGCTGTGCTTGACCATAAAAATCCTCGTTAAATCATTGTTATCATTAGTTTGGGTTCAGCTGAGCAATAAATCGAAGGATTTTAGAACTTTGTTAATCTTTTGTGACTAAGTGAGTGTAAACCTATATGCTCTTCTATTTAAAATAGTTATTTTTTATATATTTTGTATTTAAAATATTAATTTTTTCTATTTAAAATAATTATTTTCTTTAGTTATGAATGACCTAAATGTTACCTATAGACTCTTATATTTAAAATAAATAATTATTATTTTCATAAATAATTTAAATGTTACCTGTGAAGAATCGAGAATCACATGCAATTGGAGCTCTCTAATTTTTTTGCTTCCAAATTATCTATGGTCTTAAATTAGAGGTTTATACACGGTCAATATCATTTTTTTTCCAAAATTATAAGTTTCTGGAGTGATTTCAAAACTAATTAAGAACTGGAAAAAATGAATCTATAAAATAAGTTTATGAATTGACTCCAATCAGACTGCTATAATATGCGCAACCATATCTAGAGTCCACCATCCTACCCTACAAACATAATGTGAAACGAAATTTCAATTGTTTAAGCTTAATTATAAATAAACATAATGTAAAAGTATCAAAAGGAAGAACAATTGAACTTATATTTGCCAATATTCAGCTAAATGTCCCTTGACTTCAGTTTTTCCACCACAAGATACCTTCCGTGGCACAGATTCATCAAATATTTATGTCAACTAACCCAATTATACCAGCGAAAGTCTCTACTATTCCGCTAGAAATAGTAGAGCCCTATGTTTGTCCAATCGGCAACACAGTCTTCCATGCAGATTTCCGTTTACTTCGTCGCCTTCTCAAAAAAAGATCCCTACAACAACAATGTCAAGGCTCTGTCCCTGTTTTCTTGCAATATACAAACACCCGGTGTCCTAGAGCCGTTCGAGTTTTTTCTTAACAGCAGTGAGAGAGTGCCGAGGCATCCGAGGCTGTATTTCCGTCACCTCTATGTTTCCAACTACGCATACTACGAAAATCTCCTTACAGCTCAAGCGAATACCCTCTTCCATGACATACCGTTCCGGGCCCTGTAAAACCCTAAAGCTCCAAACACCATAATTGAATAGCTTAGCAAACACTATCAGCACAGTCTTTCTTTAGAAAAAAAAGACTGCTTAATTTTGTTGATTAATATGAAGTTGTGTCAAACAGCCGTTGGTTACTCTTACTTTCATACAATCTATCTAAAATTGAATGCGTAATCCACTTGAGAATGTAGGAGCGTGCTATGTCACGTTTTGGCTTGATGAAAATCTCAACAGATTGTGTTCTGGAGCAGCAAAGACTTAAGTAGCATTTCATTGTAGGTTAGCTTAGATAGGGTTGTTTTGCACACGCTGATTAGGGGTTTCTACTAAGCATAGAAAAAAAAATTAACTTTAGCATGATACTTTAAGAATTCTACATAACCATATCTTGCCAAAAGAAATCCAGCATAACATCCAAAATCAGTAGGAAATGATATATTTTCCATGGGTGTATATCAGTCGGGGTTAAGAGGTGCGTAGGATCAAACTATTAAAAGGCTCTGGCATAAACTTGATTTTTTCCCTATTAAAAGGCTCTAGCATGAACTTGATTTTTTCCCTCTAATGGAATGACTGCACACTGCAAACCCTGGGGTCATTAAAAATCGAAATAACAGTAATTTTTTAAGAACTTTAAATTACCAGGGTCCAGCAGAGCTCCTAAGTGAATCTGGCAGCCAGCACATTCGCCTGCAACTTGAAATTACTCTCGGCGATTTCCATTCCCGAATGCAATCCTCCATAACATATTTGCACTCCACGGAAAGCAGAGCCATGATAATACTGCAGAGTGTTTAAATCCGTCAGTGCTTCTAAACCAAAACCACTTTCTTCACCAACACTTTGGCTGCTGTTGCTGCATCTGAAGATACCACCATTAAGTAGCTAACCGATTTCCAATCTCCGTGGTTGTCGATCCAATCAACTTCAAGTTCAAGTTCAAGCACAATCATTGTTTTTTTGAGAAAGCCACATTTTCAAACTGGTAGGAGTAAGTCGGATTCCTGATGAGAAGTGTACCTGCATCATCATTGCGGGTGAGGAGTAGATTCGAATGCTTGGTGTAGATGAAAGAAATTGTCGCTGCTATGGTGACTGAAAGAAATTGTCGCTGCACAGTCTTTCTTTTTAAAAAATAAGAACATACACAATTAAAGCCTAGCAGCTAATGAAGGTTCTTTTAAGCAAAGAAGCTATGCACTGTAGGTCATCAAGATCTCAAGACCGTCAGGGTTTGGAGTTCTTTATTTCTTCACAAATTTTTAAAGCGTCCACGGTTGGCATGGAATAACATATTCGGAAGCAAATTGCAAGAAACGTGTGTTTTCTTCATCGTAAGGATCCATCCTAAGGGACTCGATCCTAAGGCTGTTTCAAGAAAGAAAGAAAAATATTCTTCATTGACGCAAACACAATGACGCATATTTCTTCCTACACTTCGTCTACATTTCATTTCAGAACTCTAGCAGATTATCACTTTTATTCCTATCAGCAAATCCACAGACACAACAACACTAATGGCGGACTGGACTGTGCAAATTTGAGGCTTTTGGCAAAAATCTTTTGTGAAGGAAGCTCCAACTCTTGGATTGATAGTGATGAGACATGTGGCACTGTGCACCTAAGCTGATCAACGATGGAGATTATCTGAATAGTTGGACGAAAATATCTACTGATGAAAAAATATACAAAGATTAAATTAGGAGAGTAGTTTCCATTTGTTGAAACGCGGTTATGATGGAAATGTAAAAGCTAAAATTTTTCTTTTTGCTTTGATGGGATGGAATACAAACCGTTCGGAGAATACAAAGAGTCCCAGCATGGATCCATTTCGATGGGTTCCTTTTGAACTGATCCACCCAGTTTAAGTTTAAGTATACCATACCAAACAACATCTTATGCTGCAACAACAACACTGCCCTACTCTTTTGCAGGCAATTGATTCTATTATTTGTTGTTGCAGCTGCTACCACCATCAGACGAAAACAAGAAAGGTATTACTATTAATAATCAGCATGTTCAATCCAAATCAGAATGCGGGTGTTCCATGTATCAATCCAGGCAATCCAAATCAGAACGCAGGCGTTCAATATATCTCTATAGGCAAGTAAAATTATTTTATTAAATTTATGATTTCTTCACTCCAGTGTGATAGGGTTGTACCAGTGGAGACTTACATATATCTTCAAAGTATATATTATAAAATTATTTTAATAGTTTGTGCTGGCCATCATGTAGTTTTCTACATTTTGCAGAGAGCAATGGTGCTGAAACGCGAACAAAAACACCTCCTCCAACACCACGAGGTCTGAGAAATATTCTGCCACCAACTCCACGGCGTGTGACACTTGTATTCATCGGAAATCCACTTTCCTGTGACAGATTTGTTGGAGACGGGACACTACGCCGTTTTCCTTGGTCGGTTGGCAAAACTCCATTTCCAAGGAATGGGAAGCAGCTAATGCCCAGCACACCTCCATGCCATACAACAGCAGCCCACACACCTGTTCCCCCGACTTTTGTTAAGGCTTATCAAAAAGGTGTTGCAGCACCTACCAGCAAAGCCCGTCACCCATAGTGCCCAATAACAGCCAGCCAGCCTTCAGTGAGGAACATGCTTATTGCAATTTACGTGCTTGTCATGGCTATGGTTGTGCTTGTCCATAAAACTCCTCGTTAAATCATTTGTTATCATTATTTTGGGTTCGTCTGAGCAATAAATCGGAGGATTTCAGAACTTCGTTAGTATTTTAGGACTAAGTGAGTCTGAACCTATATGCTCTTCTATTTTAAAATAATTATTTTTTCTATATTTTTCTATTTAAAATATTAATTTTTTCTATTTAAAATAATTATTTTCTTTAGTTATGAATGACCTAAATGTTACATGTATACTCTTATATTTAAAATAAATAATTATTATTTTCATAAATAATTTAAATGTTACGTGTGAAGAATCGGGAATCACATGCAATTGGAGCTCTCTAATTTGTTTGCTTCCAAATTATCTATGGTCCGAAATTAGATGTTTAAACACGGTCAATATCATTTTTTTTTCAAAATTATAAGTTTGTGGACTGATTTTAGAACTAATAAAGGACTGGAAAAAATGAATCTATAGAATAAGTTTATGAATTGAATCTAATCAGACTGTTATAATATGCGCAACCATATCTAGAGTCCACCATCCTACCCTACAAACATAATGTGAAACGAAATTTCATTTGTATAAGCTTAATTATAGATAAACATAATGTAAAAGTAGCAAAAGGAAGAACAACTGAACTTATATTTCCCAATATTGGGCTAAATGTCACTTGACTTCAGTTTTTCCACCACAAGATACCTTCCCTCGCATAGATTTGTCAAATATTTATGTCAACTAACCCGATTATACCAGCGAAAGTCTCTACTATTCCGCCAGAAACAGTAGAGCCCTTTGTTTTTCCAATCGCCAACACAGTCTTGCATGCATATTTCCGTTTACTTCGCCGCCTTCTCAACAAAAAGATCCCTACAAGAACAATGTCAAGGCTCTGTCCCCGTTTTCTTGAAAGATACAAACACCCGACGTCCTAGAGTCGTTCGATTTTTTTCTTATCAGCAGTGAGTGAGTGTCGAGGTGTCCCAAGCTGTATTTTTGTCAAGGCTTTGTTTCCAGCTACGCATACTGTGAAAATCTCGTTACAGCTCAAGCGAATGCCCTCCTCAATGGCATACCGTTCCCGGCCCTCTAAAACCCTAAAGCTCTAAACACCATAATCCAATAGCTTTGCAAACATTGTCAGCACAGTCTTTCTTTAGAAAAAAAAGACTGCTTAATTTCCTTGATTAATATGAAGTTGTGTCAAACAGTCGTTGGTTACGGTTACTTTCATACAATCTATCTGAAATTGAATGCATAATCCACTTGAGAATGTAGGAGCGTGCTATGTCATGTTTTGGCTTGATGAAAATCTCAAAATATTGCGTTCTGGAGAAACAAAAACTTAAGTAGCATTTCATTGTAGGTTAGCTTAGATAGGGTTGTTTTGCACAGGCTGATTAGGGGTTTCTCTAAGCATAAAAAAAAATAACTTTAGCATGATACTTTAAGAAGTCTACATAACCATATCTTGCCAAAAGAAATACGGCATAACATCCAAAATCAGTAGGAAATGATATATATTCCACGGGTGTATATCATTTGGGGTTAAGAAGTGCGTAGGATCAAACTATTAAAAGGCTCTGGCATGAACTTGATTTTTTCCCTATAATGGAGTGACTGCACAGTGCAAACCCTGGGTCATTAACAAATGAAATAATAGTAAGTTTTTAAGAACTTTAAATTACCATGGTTCAGCAGAGCTCCTAAGTGAATCTGGCAGCCGTCACGGGTGCATGCAACTTGAAATTACTCCCGGTGGTTTCCATTCCCGAATGCAATCCTCCGTAACATATTTGCACTCCACGGAAAGCAGAGCCATGATAATACTGCACGGTGTTTAAATCCGCCGGTGCTTCTAAACCAAAACCGCTTTATTCACCAACACTTCGGCTGTTGTTGCTGCATCTAAAGATACCACCATTAAGTAGCTAAGTGATTTCCAATCTCCGTGGTTGTGAATTTAGTCAACTTCAAGTTCAAGTTCAAGCACAATCATTGTTTTTTTGAGAAATCCACATTTTCAAACTCGTAAGAGTAAGCCGAATTCCTGATGAGAAGTGTACCTGCATCATCATTGCAGGCGCGAAGCAGATTCGAACGCTTGGTGTAGATGAAAGAAATTGTCACTGCTACAGTCAATGAAAGAAAATGTCACTCCACAGTCTTTCTTTTAAAAAATAAGAACATACACAATTAAAGCCTAGCAGCTAATGAAGCTTCTTTTAAGCAAAGAAGCTATGCTCCGTAGGTCATCAAGATCTCAATACTATCAGGGTTTGGAGTTCTTTATTTCTTCACAAATTTTTAAAGCATCCACGGTTGGCATGGAATAGCATATTCGGCAGCAAATTGCAAGAAACGCGTGTTTTGTTCATCGTAAGGCTCCATCCTAAGGGACTCGATCCTAAGGCTGGTTCAAGAAAGAAAAAAAAATATTCTTCATTGACGCAAACACAATGACGCATATTTCTTCTTGCACTTCGTCTGCATTTCATTTCAGAACTCTAGCAGATTATCACTTTTATTCCTATCAGCAAATCCATAGAGTCAGCAGCAGTAATGGCGGACTGGACTGTGTAAATTTGAGGCTTTTGGCAAAAATATTTTGTGAGGGAAGCTCCAACTCTTGGATTGATAGTGATGAGACATGTGGCACTGTGCACCTAACCTGATCAACGATGGAGATTGTCCGAATAGTTGGATGAAAATATCTACTGATGAAAAAATATAAAAACATTAAATTAGGAGAGTAGTTTCCACTTGTTTAAATGCGATTATGAGGGAAATGTAAAACCTAAAATTTTGCTTTTTGCTTTGATGGGATGGAATACAAACCGTTCAGAGAATAAAAAGAGTCCCAGCAGGGATCCGTTTCGATGGGTTCCTTTTGAACTAATCCACCCAGTTTAATTTTAAGTATACCATACCAAACAACATCCTATGCCGCAACAGCAACCCTGCTCTACTCTTTTGCAAGCAATTGATTCTATTATTTGTTGTTGCATCTGCTACCACCATCATACGAAAACAAGAAAGGTATTACTATTAATAATCAGCATGTTCAATCCAAATCAGAATGCGGGCGTTCCATGTATCAATCCAGGCAATCCAAATCAGAACGTGGGCGTTCAATATATCTCTATAGGCAAGTAAAATTATTTTATTAAATTTATGATTTCTTACATATAGCATGATACTTTAAGAAGTCTACATAACCGTATCTTGCCAAAATAAATCCGACATTACATCCAAAATCAGTAGGAAATGATATATATTCCACGGGTGTAAATCAGTCGGGGTTAAGAGGTGCGTACGATCAAACTATTAAAAGGCTCTCGCATAAACTTGATTTTTTCCCTATTAAAAGGCTCTGGCATAAACTTGATTTTTTCCCTATAATGGAGTGACTGCAGAGTGCAAACCCTGGGGTCATTAACAAATGAAATAACAGTGAGTTGTTAAGAAATTTAAATTACCAGGGTCCAGCAAAGCTCCTAAGTGAATTTGGCATCCGACACGGGCGCCTGGAACTTGAAATTACTCCCGGCAGTTTCCATTCCCGAATGCAATCCTCCATAACTTATTTGCACTCCACGGAAAGCAGAGCCATGATAATACTGCACGGTGTTTAAATCCACCGGTCCTTCTAAACCAAAAATGCTTTCTTCACCAACACTCTATTAAGTAGCTAAGCGATTTCAAATCTCTATGGTTGTCAATCCAGTCAACATCAACTTCAAGTTCAAGCACACTCATTGTTTTTTTGAGAAAGCCACATTTTCTAATTGGTAAGAGTAAGCTGAATTCCTGATGAGAAGTGTACCTGCATCATCATTGCACATAAGGAGCAGATTTGAACGCTTGGTGTAGATGAAAGAAATTGTCGCTGCTATGGTGAATGAAAGAAATTGTCCCTGCACAGTATTTCTTTTAAAAAAATAAGAAGATACACAATTAAATCCTAGCAGCTAATAAAGCTGCTTTTAAGCAAAGAAGCTATGCTCCGTAGGTCATCAAGATCTCAATACCGTCAAGGTTTGGAGTTCCTTATTTCTTCACAAGTTTTTAAAGCATCCACGGTTGGCGTGGAATAGCATATTCAGCAGCAAATTGCAAGAAACGTGTGTTTTGTTCATCGTAAGGCTCCATCCTAAGGGTCTCGATCCTAAGGCTGTTTCAAGAAAGAAAACAAAATATTCTTCATTGACGCAAACACAATGATGCATATTTCTTCATGCACTTCGTCTGCATTTCATTTCATAGCTCTAGCAGATTATCACTTTTATTCCTATCAGCAAAGCCACAAATGCATCAATAGTAATGGCAGACTCGATTGTGCAAATTTGAGGCTTTTGGAAAAAAGATTTTGTGAAGGAAGCTCCAACTCTTGGATTGATAGTGATGAGACATGTGGCACTGTGCACCTAACCTGATCAACGATGGAGATTATCCTAATAGTTGGACGAAAATATCTACTGATGAAAAAATATAAAAAAATTAAATTAGGAGAGTAGTTTCCACTTGTTGAAACGTGGTTATGATGGAAATGTAAAACCTAAAATTTTGCTTTTTGATTTGATGTGATGGAATACAAACTGTTCAGGAGAATACAAAGAGTCCCAGCAGGGATCCGTTTCGATGGGTTCCTTTTGAACTGATCCACCCAGTTTAAGTTTAACTATACCATACCAAACAACATCCTATGCCGCAGTAGCAACACTGATCTACTCTTTTGCAGGTAGTTGATTCTATTATTTGTTGTTGCAGCTGCTACCACCATCAGAGGAAAACAAGAAAGGTATTACTATTAATAATCAGCATGTTCAATCCAAATCAGAATGCGGGTGTTCCATGTATCAATCCAGGCAATCCAAATCAGAACGTGGGCATTCAATATATATCTATAGGAAAGTAAAATTATTTTATTAAATTTATGATTTCTTCACTCCAGTGTGATAGGGTTGTACCAGTGGACACTTACATATATCTTCAAAGTATATATTATAAAATTGTTTTAATAGTTTGTGCTGGCCATCATGTATTTTTATGCATTTTGCAGAGAGCAATGGTGCTGAAACGCAAACAGAAACACCTCCTCCAACACCACGAGGTTTGAGGAATATTTCGCCACTAACTCCATGGCGTGAGACACCGGTATTCGCTGGAACTCCACTTTGCCACGACAGATTTGTTTGAGATGGGACGCTACGCCGTTTTCCTGGGTCGACCGGCAAAAATCCATTTCCAAGGGATGGGAAGCAGCTAATGCCCAGCACACCTCCACGCCCCACAACAGCAGCCCACATGCCTGTTCCCCCAACTCTTGTTAAGGCTCAGCAAAAAGGTGTTGCAGCACCTACCAACAAATCCCATCACCCATAGCGCCCAATAATAACAACCAGCCACCCTTTAGTGAGGAACATGCTTATTGCAATTTACGTGCTTGTCATGGCTGTGGCTGTGCTTATCGATAAAAATCCTCATTAAATCATTGTTATCATTAGTTTGGGTTCGGCTGAGCAATAAATCGGAGGATTTTAGAAATTTGTTAATCTTTTGTGACTAAGTGAGTATCAACCTATATGGTCTTCTATTTAAAATAATTATTTTTTATATATTTTTCTATTTAAAATAATTATTTTCTTTAGTTATGAATGACCTAAATGTTACCTATATACTCTTATATTTAAAATAAATAATTATTATTTTCATAAATAATTTAAATGTTACGTGTGAAGAATCGGGAATCACATGCAATTGGAGCTCTCTAAGTTGTTTGCTTCCAAATTATCTATGGTCTGAAATTAGAGGTTTATATACGGTCAATATCATTTTTTTTTCAAAATTATAAGTTTCTTGAGTGATTTCAGAACTAATAAAGGACTGGAAAAAATGAATCTATAAAATAAGTTTATGAATTGACTCCAATCACACTGTTATAATATGCGCAACCATATCTAGAGTCCACCATCCTACACTACAAACATAATGTGAAACGAAATTTCAATTGTATAAGCTTAATTATAAATAAACATAATGTAAAAGTAGCAAAAGGAAGAACAACTGAACTTAGATTTCTCAATATTCGTCTAAATGTCCCTTGACTTCAGTTTTTCCACCACAAGATACCTTCCCTCACACAGATTCTTCAAATATTTATGTCAACTAACCCGATTATACCAGCGAAAGTGTCTACTATTCCGCCAGAAACAGTAGAGCCCTCTGTTTTTCCAATCGCCAACACAGTCTTGCATGCAGATTTTCGTTTACTTCATCGCCTTCTCAACAAAAAGATCCCTACAACAACAATGTCAAGGTTGTGTCTCCATTTTCTTGCAATATACAAACACTCGACGTCCTAGAGCCGTTCGAGTTTTTTCTTAACAGCAGTGAGAGAGTACCGAGGCGTCCCAAGCTGTATTTTCGTCACGGCTATGTTTCAAGCTACGCATACTGCAAAAATCTCGTTACAGCTCAAGCGAATACCATCCTCCATGACATACCATTCCGGGCCCTCTAAAACCCTAAAGCTCCAAACACCATAATCCAACAGCTTAGCAAACACTGTCCGCATAGTCTTTCTTCAGAAAAAAAAAAGATTGCTTAAATTCCTTGATTAATATGAAGTTGTGTCAAACAGCTGTTGGTTAGCTTAAGTAGCATTTCATTGTAGGTTAGCTTAGATAGGGTTGTTTTGCACAAGCTGATTAGGGGTTTCTACTAAGCATAGAAAAAAAAATCAACTTTAGCATGATACTTTAAGAAGTCTACATAACCATATCTTGCCAAAAGAAATCCGGCATAACATCCAAAATCAGTAGGAAATGATATATATTCCACGGGTGTATATCAGTGGGGGTTAAGAGGTGCGTAGGATCAAACTATTAAAAGGCTCTAGCATAAACTTGATTTTTTCCCTATAATGGAGTGACTGCATAGTGCAAACCCTCGGGTCATTAACAAATGAAATAATAGTAAGATTTTAAGAACTTTAAATTACCAGGGTCCAGCAGAGCTCCTAAGTGAATTTGGCAGCCGGCACGGGCGCCTGCAACTTGAAATTACTTCTAGCAATTTCCATTCCCGAATGCAATCCTCTGTAACATATTTGCACTCCACGAAAAGCAGAGCCATGATAATACTGCACGGTGTTTAAATCCGCCGGTGCTTCTAAACCAAAACCGCTTTCTTCACCAACACTTCGGCTGTTGTTGCTGCATCTGAAGATACCACCATTAAGTAGCTAAGCTATTTCCAATCTCCATGGTTGTCGATCCAGTCAACTTCAAGTTCAAGTTCAAGCACAATCATTTTTTTTTTAGAAAGCCACATTTTCAAACTCGTAAGAGTAAGCCAAATTACTAATGAGAAGTGTGCCTGCATCATCATTGCAGGTGAGGAGCATATTCGAACGCTTGGAGTAGATGAAATAAATTGTCGCTACTACGGTGAATGAAAGAAATTGTCGCTGCACAGTCTTTCTTTAAAAAAAATAAGAACATACACAATTAAAGCCTAGAAGCTAATGAAGGTGCTTTTAAGCAAAGAAGCTATGCTCCGTAGGTCATCAAGATCTCAATAGTGTCAGGGTTTGGAGTTCTTTATTTCTTCACAAATTTTTAAAGCGTCCACGGTTGGCATGGAATAGCATATTCTGCAGCAAATTGCAAGAAACGTGTGTTTTGTTCATCGTAAGGCTCCATCCTAAGGGACTCGATCCTAAGGCTATTTCAAGAAAGAAAACAAAATATTCTTCATTGACGCAAACACAATGATGCATATTTCTTCCTACACTTATTATCACTTTTATTCCTATCAGCAAATCCACAGAAGCAGCAGCAGTAATGGCAGAATGGACTGTGCAAATTTGAGGCTTTTGCCAAAAAGATTTTGTGAAGGAAGCTCCAACTCTTGGATTGATAGTGATGAGACATGTGGCACTATGCACCTAACCTGATCAACGATGGAGATTATCCGAATACCTTTTGAAATGATCCACCGAGTTTAAGTTTCAGTATACCATACCAAACAACATCCTATGCGGCAACAGCAGCACTGCTCTACTCTTTTGCAGGCAGTTGATTCTATTATTTTTTGTTGGAGCTGCTACCACCATCATATGAAAACAAGAAAGGTATTACTATTAATAATCAGCATGTTCAATCCAAATCAGAATGCGGGCGTTCCATGTATCAATCGAGGCAATCCAAATCAGAATGTGGGCGTTCAATATATCTCTATAGGCAAGTAAAATTATTTTATTAAATTTATGATTTATTCACTCGAGTGTGATAGGGTTGCATCAGTGGACACTTACATATATCTTCAAAGTATATATTATAAAATTATTCTAATAGTTTGTGCTCGCCATCATGTAGTTTTTTGCATTTTGCAGAGAGCAATGGTGCTGAAACGCAAACAGAAACACCTCCTCCAACACAACGAGGTTTGAGGAATATTCCGCCACCAACTCCACTGCGTGAGACACCGGTATTCGCCGGAATTCTACTTTTCCACGACAGATTTGTTGGAGACGGGACGCTACGCCATTTTCTTGGGTCGGCCAGCAAAACTCCATTTCCAAGGAATGGGAAGCAACTAATGCCCAACACACCTCCACGCTCCACAACAGTAGCCCACACGCCTGTTCCCCCAACTCCTTTTAAGGCTCAACAAAAAGGTGTTGCAACACCTACGAGCAAAGCCTCTCACCCATAGTGCCCAATAATAACAGCCAGCCACCCTTCAGTGAGGAACATGCTTATTGCAATTTACGTGCTTGTCATGGCTATGGCTGTGCTTGTCCATAAAACTCCTCGTTAAATCATTGTTATCATTAGTTTGGGTTCAGCTGAGCAATAAATCAGAGGATTTCAGAACTTTGTTAATCTTTTGTGACTAAGTGAGTCTGAACCTATATGCTCTTCTATTTAAAATAATTATTTTTTTATATATTTTTCTATTTAAAATATTAATTTTTTCTATTTAAAATAATTATTTTGTTTAGTTATGAATGACCTAAATGTTACCTATATACTCTTATATTTAAAATAAATAATTATTATTTTCATAAATAATTTAAATGTTACGTGTGAAGAATCGGGAATCACATGCAATTGGAGCTCTCTAATTTGTTTGCTTCCAAATTATCTATGGTTTGAAATTAGAGGTTTATACACGGTCAATATCATTTTTTTTCAAAATTATAAGTTTATGGAGTGATTTTGGAACTAATAAAGGACTGGAAAAAATGAATCTATAAAATAAGTTTATGAATTGACTCCAATCGGACTGTTATAATATGTGCAACCATATCTAGAGTCCACCATCCTACCCTACAAACATAATGTGAAACGAGATTTCAATTGTATAAGCTTAATTATAAATAAACATAATGTAAAAACAAAATCAACTATTTAAGCTTAATTATTTAAATTTATAGTTACTTGAAATCTTTTTAAAACAGCATCTACATTTTAATATTTTATAAATGATTTTTAGTAAGTTATTTTAATTCTTGATTTCCATTATTTGAAACTTATTTACATTAACAATAGATTTGAAAATCACATTTAAACATGACTTCGTTTATTATTATTTATGTTTTTATTATTGTCAAGGTCTTTTCATATTGTAAAGGTTAAAACTCCATTTAGATTATGTGA